>JAJJWW010006981.1:0-244096 GCA_023531295.1 Papaver armeniacum | reverse complement strand
CCATCGAAGACCGGTGGTACGTTAATTGAGATAACACCTCTGTCCATAGAGTCAGATCGCTACAAACACACACTTGTAAGGTCTTGAACGTGTTTTCCTGCTGTGATACCAATTGAAAAAGCGGGGGTATAATAACCACACCCAATATTTCGCTTAGCAATCTGTATGGACAAACTCCAATATACTTTCTAGAGAATCAACTAGACGGTCAGACTCAATCTAAATAAAAAGTATATCAAAGAGTTTATATCTCAATCTCTCGATTTGATCTTTACTCAAGCAAATATAAATCTGCGAGTCTTTATCAAAGAGAGATAACTTGGATGGTACCAAAGACCAATATCTAAGTGTCAATCAAATTAAATCAACAACCCAAAAGGTCGGATATTCTAATTGATTGAACAACGCACAACTTTGTGATATTTCAATTATATAAACAAATATAATGCGGAATAGAAATAACACAGACACAAGAATTTTGTTAACGAGGAAACCGCAAATGCAGAAAAACCCCGGGACCTAGTCCAGATTGAACACACATTGTATTAAGCCGCTAAAAACACTAGCCTACTCCAAACTAACTTCGGTCTGGACTGTAGTTGAATCCCCGTCAATCTCACACTGATCCAAAGGTACGGTTATGCTCCTACGCCTCTGATCCCAGCAGGATGATACGTACTTGATTCCCTTAGCTAATCTCACCCACAACTAAGAGTTGCTACGACCCAAGTCGAAGACTTTAATAAACAAATCTGTATCATACAGAAAAGTCTACGGTAATAGATAAATCCGTCTCCCTCGAATATACCTACTAGTTTTTGTTCCGTCTTTTGATAAATCAAGGTGAACAGGAACCCATTGATAACCGGACTTATATTCTCGAAGAACAGACCTAGTATTATCAATCACCTCACAATAATCTTAATCGACGCGTGAAAAAAGATATTGCGGAATCACAAACGATGAGACGAAGTGTTTGTGATTTCTTTTCTATCTTACCTAGGAGATATAAATCTCAAGCCAATTATTCCAATTGTACTCGTACGATAGAAACAACAAGATCAGATCACACAACTACAAGAAAAGTAGTATCGTTCTGGCTTCACAATCCCAATGAAGTCTTTAAGTCGTTAACCTGGTTTAGAGAAGAAAACCCAAATTTAAAGGAGAAACGACTCTAGATTATGCAACTAGTATCACACGTAAGGTGTGGGGATTAGGTTTCCCAGTTGCTAGAGTTTTCCCTTATATAGTCTTTCAAATCAGGGTTTGCAATCAATGTTAGCTTGGTAACAAAGCATTCAATATTCACCGATAGATGAGAACCTGATTAGATTCAAGCTAATATTTCTCAACCGTTGGATCGAAACCTTATCTTGTTACACACAAATGAAATGTCCAATTTTGGGTTTATGTAACCGTTCCCAAACATTAACATTTGTTGGTTTAACAGTAGTTAACCAAATGGTTAGCCATACGATCACTTTCATATCAACCATATTCTTCTTCACCATAACTAGTTCAAATGACTCAAATGAACTAGTTAGAGAGTTGTTCAATTGCTTAGATCTTATGTAACTACACAAGACACAATCAAAAGCAAAAACGGTTTGATTCACTCCTCGAATCGGTTCATGAACTTTATAGCCACGGTTTGCAAAAGCATTCCTTAGTTTATATAAACATGAGTTCAAGAACAACCGGTTTTAGATATAACCTACTCAACTTCGCTGGGATTTGGGTTCCACGAGACTTAAGCTCACGGAAGAAGTTCACAAACTCAACAGAAATTCTCGGGTCGAGAACTTCCGCCGGCCGGACTTGGCTCACGCCACATTCCGTTTATCTTGATCAACAAAGTTCGCAAACCTTGGTTCAAGGAATAAGGACTTATACATATATGTGTTTCCATAACAATGCTTATATCCTACCAATGGTTATGTAATCTAAACTCTCATTTCAATCATTGAAACATTCTCAGAGAACGTTGTATAGCCGTTATTCACGAGACCATTTTCGTCGTGAAGCAGTTTTCAAAGTGATTGAAACATAACATGGCAGTCACTAGGTAAAGATGAATTTGGCTAAGCGAAAGCTTACCAACACATATTTCGAGAAATAGATAAAGCGAGATAAACTCGGCTCGAAATAACAAATGTGTATAATGAAAGTCTATATATCAAAACGACTTTTGTCTCAAGAATAGGAGATAGAGTAAATAGACTTTTGAGTGACAGATAAGTTCAAGTCTCCACATACCTTTTAGTCGATGAAGTTCCACCATTTCCTTGAGTAGTCCTTCTTCTTGTATGATGATTGCCATGGAGTCTTGAGCTCAACTACACTTTCTATCCTAGTCCGAGACCTTTAGCTATAATAGGCTAGAAATCAAGACTTATAGTTTTGATTACTAACATTGACAAACATGCTTGAGATAGCAACGCATGCGAGTTCGACCGAGCAATGCTCTAACAATCTCCCCCCTTTGTCAATTTTAGTGACAAAACTATTAATACATATGGAATACAAAAAATAAATGAATTAACTTTTGTAGCTCCTATTCCACATGCGTAATCTTCAACATTACTCGAAATCTTCGTCACTTCCAAGTACTCCAATGATCCCAAAGGTTGTAAGTTTAGCATCATCGTTGTTGAAAATCCGTAGCTATAACAACAAGAAAACAATAGTTCTCAATCATTGTTATACAGTGTCATAGTATCATTACACAGCGTCAAAGTTCAATTGTATCACAACTTTAACAACAACACTATGGTGATATGTATCACTCCCCCTTAGTCAATACTCCATCTCACATGGAAACCACTCCCCCTTACATAATGATCCGAACACCATATGTATTTGTAGTGTGAACTACATATTAAATATCCCCCTTTTTGTCAATAAAATTGGCAAAGGTGCAAGAACGGGATCCTAATGAAATTTCCGAAAGAGACATTTCATGACCAAAAGAAATAAACACATATCATCTTATTTAGATGCAATCATAAAGCCGAAGCTAAATGCATTCATCAAGGAGTTTAAAGATACAAGATAACCCCTATAATATTTCACAGCCGCATGATGAGTGCCAAATAGTGCATATTTATACACCTTTTTATTGGCATTTTACTCATCTTTTGCGCTTATAAATCAGATATTATCCCAGATTCTGTGTTTTCTTTGTTTTCAAGAATAAATATTTGTATTAATTAATTTTGTGTTTTTAGGTAATAAATAAAGCTTGGAGAATCTGAGGAGCCAAAAGAGCGAAGAATTGGAGTCAAGCATCTATGGAGCAGATAGCCAAAGCCCGCGCGCAAATCGGTTGAACCCAACAAGGAAGACATGGGCTTGAGCTAGTCCCATGACCCGTGACCGGATCCGAGCGCATCTCTTACGAGACGTTGAGATTTCTTTCTCCCTCATCCAACGGTCATTGCTTCCACGTGCATCGAAGATCGCTGCTCCCGCGCTACACCAGATCACACCAAAACCGCTTACCATCCTCGGCCGTTCAGATCTCCATTAGCTCCATCCTACGCTCGCTGCGCCTTCCTCATCGATCTTCGATGTACACCACTCAACACCGCAACACCTATATAAACTCCAAAACCTAACCCTAAACTCATTTCCCTTCTCCCTCACCCGACAACACCGGCCAGGCTCCGCATCTCCTCGTCCTTCCCGACCGAGCCCCCCGCACCACCATCTTCTTCCACGCCACTGTCGTCACGACCCACCGACAACACCAATCGGACCACCCTCTCTATCACCCTAGTTTGACCTCTCTCTCTCTCGGCTTCTCTCGTCCCTAGAAGCTCGGTTGAGACAGATTAAACTAGGGTTTCACCCTATCGAAGCAAGAAGAGCTAGAGACGCACCAGCAGGAGGGAACATCGAGTCAGAGAGTGTGGGTGAGAGCATGGGTTTGATTTATCTATTTTATTCTCGATTTTGAAAGAAATTAGGGTTTGGGATATTTTGGAGATGTATAAATAGAAGGTGTTTGTGTTTGTTAGGGTTGATGCCTGGGCTAGCCAGCATCACTTAGGTTTAGTTGTAGTGTTAATTTGTAGTTTAAATTGTTCCAATTATGTTTTAATTCTATCGACCCGGGGTGTTTGATGAAACCCCTGTTTCCATGTTGAGTAACTCATATCAAAATTTGTGTTCTTCTTTGTTATGAATTGAATTGAGTGATTGTATGTCAGTATGAATCTAACAAACTTGTGATAGTTTGTACTTGTAAGAAGACAGGCTATGCTAGGAGTAAGTTAGTGAAATCACCTGAATTACCTTAGAAGTAATTAATTAGCTAACAAACCAAATAAGCTTGTGATAGTTTGTACTGTGAAAAGACAAGCTATACTAGGAGTAAATTAGGAGAGTTTGCTAAGTAATTTCTTTACCTGAGGCCTTCAAAGGGAGGCACAAGACATGAATGGAGTGTGTTTTGCCTTAGCATAGGGTTATGAGGTGTAATCTAACAACCCTGGTAGCTTCCAATTAGTTATAACTTATTTAGTTACCTTAGTTTAGAGTCAAAATACCTTAGCTCAGTTCACTTCACTCAACTCAGTCACTTCGACAAACCGAATATTGTTCTGTCACTCTTGGAATTCAGTTAAGAAAGCCATAGATCACATAAGCACACCCTCGTCTCTGTGGGATCGACCCGTACGTGCCCAGGTTCACTTTTTAGACGCCGTGCACTTGTATTACAAGTAGGCCATAAAAATAACCCATCTTCCGAACCTACCAAGTTTTTGGCGCTGATTCTTGGGGACTTGGCGCGTGCCCTGTTGATTTTTGTGCTTGTCTTTCTTGATTTTCATCCGCTCCCTGTATATATTCACCTTGCATTGCTATTAGCCCTGTGTTAGTATAGTGTAGCTGTTAATGTAGTATAGCTGGTATAGCTGTTTGTTTTTGCTCCCTGTTCATGTAGTATA
This sequence comes from Papaver armeniacum, assembly GCA_023531295.1. Taxonomy (NCBI): domain Eukaryota; kingdom Viridiplantae; phylum Streptophyta; class Magnoliopsida; order Ranunculales; family Papaveraceae; genus Papaver; species Papaver armeniacum. Next base: position 239,141 of record JAJJWW010006981.1, on the reverse strand, counting down.
GCTGGTATAGCTGTTTGTTTTTGCTCCCTGTTAAGTTGTCTATTTACTTTTCATCCCTGTTAGTGTAGTATAGCTGGTACTTTAATATAACTTAGGTTAATCACCTTGTTTTATAGTTTGCACTCTAATCTCTCTAAAAAAAAAAAAAAAAAAAAACCACTTGTCAATCTTAGTATCATTGCTTTGCATATTCGTGCTATTGGTAAATCTTGATCCCTGTGACAGTCCAAGTAACCAAGCTTATCACACACTTGCGTATCCCATTTCGAGTCAAAAGACTTTCAAGCTTATGCCGTGACCTTGTTCATTAGCTTTGCCTTAACACACACATCCCGGAAAACTAAAATTCTTTGTTGAGCTGCAGGTACTTTGAGCTTGTTGTGTTGCTGTGCTTGAGCGGTTGAGCTGCTAAGCAAGCCTAAGAGGCGGAAACGCGCGGGGCACGAACATCCACTTTCGAACCTAGTGCTCTTTGTGAAATTTGTGCAACCAAGGAAGAGGAGAAAGGAGCAGAAACTGGTGGATTTGCCTAAACCCGGTCTTTGTACTTGGTGGTTTGTGTCTCAAACTCTGCAATTTGTATGTGAATCCACTTGGATGTATGTATGTATGATTTGCCTAAACCCCGAGTCTTGTCTCGCTGAGTAACTCTCCTTGTGCACTTGTGAGCCCATGCAATGGATGATTTCCATCCCAGAATGATTGATAAGCCATCTCTGCTTTTGCACCTGTAGAACCATCTGCACCTTTGAGTGAGCTCTTGAGCCAATTATTTGTCAAACCAACCTGTGCTAGGTTAGGCTGTGCTGTGTACTTGTGAATCTGTGCACTTGTGAATCTGTGAGCTCTGTGAGCTTTGTGAACCATCCCCACCTTGCTAGCCCCCTGAAGCAGCAAGTGTGGAGCGTCCCTGCTTTGCATGATAGGCTAGAGACCTTGCGGCATATTGCTCCACCTCTGAACTTTGTGACCATTCTATAAACTTGAGTAAATCTTCTAAGTTTGAAGCCGGTGGGTTAGTGTAATCTGCGCGTACCAATGAAAACCTTGTACAAGACCGACCTGCAAACCATTGTTAACTGTGTCGCCACTTGCTTTCCCTTGCTAGCCCTGGCTACAAGTTGAGATAATCTATGCCAATTGTTAATTTTTGTGTCTTTGTGTCTTGTGTTGCAAAAGCGCAAATTGTCTTTGTCATTTTCTAGTTTGTGAATCGCTTTCCTGTCTTTGTGAAGTACAAGGCCGTGCTTGTGCACAAAGCGAGCCCCTGCCCACTACTTGGCTGTGCAAAAGACCAAGGTTCTCATACACTAGGCTTCCTTTGGGGCATTGCAACAACATTCACCCCACATAAGCCACAACTGTTGGACTGTTTGAAAACAAACTGAGCCCACGTCTGTTGGGCTGTGCACACAGCTAACCAACTTTCAGCTCACCCAACCTGGGCCAGTCAACCAATCAAAGCCCACAACCCAAACATAACCAAACAGCTGGGCTGCACATATTGGGCTCTATACAAACTGAAGCCCACTCTACATAAACTGAGCCCACAAAATCACTAGGCTGAGCCCACATAACCCACACTGCTGGGCTGTTCAAACATAACCAGGGCTTGCAACATCTAAACTGGGCTTGCATACAAATTGGCCTTGCACACAAGCCTGGGCTGTGAAATCAACCTGGGCCGTGCATTTGCACAAACACTGAGCCCACATCTGTTGGGCTGGGCACATAACCAAACCGAGCCCAACTCAACCCAATCTGGGCCAGACCATCTAGGCCTTACTGTGCATCTGGGCTCTCCTTCTGGTCTGTGCAACCAAGCTGGGCCAGACCAACTAAGCTACACAACTGGGCTGTAAAGTTTTACAAATTCTGGGTTTCAAACAGCAAATCCCAAACAAACCAAATTGAGCCCACAGCAACCTGGGCCTCCCAAATAAACCAAACTTTCCCAACAAAACCAAATGAATCACATTGAAACCAAATCCCAAACAAACCAAAAGCCCGATAAACCAAATTCCCACATAAACCAAAGCCCATTTTCATGTTATATTTGTTAATGTTTGTACATATTTTCTATTGGGTTGACCCTCAACTCTTTAGGCTGTTAGTAAATTTTTGTAGGACTTGTTAATTTTTTCTTTCTTGAATCGGTTGAGTCTTCTTGTGCATTTTTTGTGCTAATCCGCTATAATCACCACTGAGAATGTTGGATTTTGCCTTGACGAATGAAGCTCAACCTTGCTCCCGCCGACATCCCAATCTCTTCCCTTTTATCTTTTCAGCATAGTTCTCTCGGTATGTATTTGTTTAAATTTTTTCTATATGAAGACACATTGAGGACAATGTTTGATTTAGGTTGGGGGTGCATTTGCATTTAGAGTTTTTAGTTTTTATTTTGCATTTAGAGTTTTTAGTCTTTTATTTTACCTTTTATTTTCAAAAAAAAAAAAAAAAAAAAAAAAAAAAAAAAAAAAATTCAAAAAATTTTTGCAAATAAAAACCTCCAACTTTTAGAGATTTTAGAGTCACTAGCATGCTTCTAGCTATGCTTACATAGAGAATCCGACCAAAACAACAAAATTGGAAATACTGGAGAACGCAATCGGGTTCCTTAGTTGATTAGAGCGTTAAAGTTGGATTTAACCATACCTGGAGGGCGAATTAGGTGTCTTTGTTTAGATATTCGGTAGTAGAATTGTGATCACCCATAGTGGAGACTACCCATTTTACATCAAGTGAGGCACCAACCTTCAATTTTTTGCAACTTTCTAGAAAAGCTGTTAGAGTGTGTGTCACCTTCGTAAATTCCGGGTAGGAATGGTGAGCTACCCAACTTCGCACCATTTTCAAAGACTACTTTTGATCTCTTGAGTGCTAGTTTTTGTCAATCATGAGGGTGACGTCTAAAGATGAAAACTCCTTCTAAATACCGATTTGTAGTTAGCATCATTCTCTCTCTCAATCGACAAGACCCATAGAAACACATCATCGTCGAGAACCTGAGCGGAATCGAAATATTGAAAGAAAAATTGATATAGTCCAAGGTTTATGTGCAACAAAGAAAAGAAAATAGGATGGGAATTAATAAAATTTATAAAATCAAGACAATACAAGTTGTGGAAAAATTGAGTGATAAAGTCCTTTGTCCATGGAGTTAGTTGTTTCATTATTTGTATTTTTATTTTTATTTTCACTTATTAAAAAAAAAAAAAAAAAAAAAAAAAATTGTAGTTTATTTTTGCTACCACCATGGTAAAGAAGAATTTAAAAAGAAAAATCCAAACAACAAGGAATTTGAGTAGAAAAGTCAAAAATTGTCAAGTTTTGTGAAGTTTAGAAGTTAAATCATCAACAAGTGAAGACCGAAGACCGAAGATTGAAGACGTTTCTATGGTTTCTTATGAGAGAGTGATATTAATTGCCGATCGGGTGAGAAGGTAGTGAGTACTCCCACCCCTTGCTAATGGTTGATTTCCTTTCTTAGAGATCATCGAGAAAAAGATTCTTTTTGTCCACACTTTTGTGGAGTCTCAGTTTTTATTTCGGAAGGTTATCCTTCTTACCTACAACGTGTGCGGGATTTCTCTCTTTACTCCGCCTTGCACACATGAGAGACTAAAAAGCGATCTTTTTGAGTGCAATTATCATAAAACCCTAAGGGTGAGGCAGAAGTTGAGACTTATGATCACAATCGAATCCGAATTCTTTCATATGGTATGGTTACTTCTCGCTCAGCACTTAAGGATGAGAATGCGTTCTTCGTTAGTTCTAACTTCTGTTACTAGCATGCAGAAACTCTATGTCCTCATAGCTTCTTGGAGGCTTGAGACTCTTTTACACTCTGAAGTTGGAGAAGGTTTTGTGGGTACACCTCTTGTAAACCCTCACGAGACTAAAACTCGTCCACTAGGGACACCTAGCGGTTTAAAGGCTTAGTGCATACGCTAAATGCATTCGAGAGACTGCGACGGGGGTATAGTTAGGATTTCTTATTTTCTGTTTCACTTGAGGACAAGTAAAATTCGGGTTTGGGGGTATTTGATGAGTGCCAAATAGTGCATATTTATACACCTTTTTATTGGCATTTTACTCATCTTTTGCGCTTATAAATCGAGATATTATCCCAGTTTCTGTGTTTTCTTTGTTTTCAAGAATAAATATTTGTATTAATTAATTTTGTGTTTTTAGGTAATAAATAAAGCTTGGAGAATCTGAGGAGCCAAAAGAGCGAAGAATTGGAGTCAAGCATCTATGGAGCAGATAGCCAAAGCCCGCGCGCAAATCAGTTGAACCCAACAAGGAAGACATGGGCTTGAGCTAGTCCCGACCCGTGACCCGGATCCGAGCGCATCTCTTCTGAGACGTTGAGATTTCTTTCTCCCTCATCCAACGGTCGCTGCTTCCACGTGCATCGAAGATCGCTGCTCCCGCGCTACACCAGATCACACCAAAACCGCTTACCATCCTCGGCCGTTCGGATCTCCATTAGCTCCATCCCTACGCTCGCTGAAGCCCTCCCATCGACACTTCGTTGCCCGCTCAACACCCTATCAACCTAACCCTATACCTATCGAGCAAAACCAATTCATTTCTTCTCTTTCTTTCTCTTTCTTCTCTTCTCTCGTCTCCATCAGTTGCAGAGCAACTCCACCCCCATACCCCGACAGTGCAGAGCTCTGCACAGACATCACCACCTCCATCACCTCCTGACTCTAGCCACAACCACCATCCCCTAACGTCTCTCTACCTAGTTCATAGCTTCTTCTCTAGGAGCTAAGATCGAGATAGAGAAAACTAGGGTTAGGGTTCTGTCCAATCGATCAATTGAGGGAAGCCATCATCTCAGAGCCGCACAAGCAGAAGAGGGAAGCGATTCAGAGTATGGGTACTCTGTCTCTTCATTTAATTTCTATTTTAAATTAAATTAGGGTTTGTATTTTGGAAAAGTTTTTGCATGTATAAATATCAGAACTGTGGGTATGTAATAGTGACGCCTGGATTAGCCAGGGCAGTCAATAGTTGTATTTTGTGTTCTAGTTTGGTGCTAGGGTTTCAATGAAACCCTAAATCCACTTTGTGATGTTAACTGTGTTGAACTATTCTTGTATGCTTAAAGATTAAAGTAATTTCAATCCTAGCATCTAACATTCTTCTCTCACAATGCATACCAACGCCATGGATGCATTGTAGTTAGGATTATACTTATGTTTAGTATCTTTATGACTCATTCCTTAGAGTTATAGGCTAATTCCTTTGATTAGTTATACTTAATTAGATAACTAATACTCGGGTTAGCACCTTAGCTGTGTATTGAAGTTTTACATGGAGAAACCCCTTAGATAGGTGGTGGGTTTGACACCACTGCCCTTATCGATCCACGGGGCAAGAATGCCTCAACTCGGTGAGCACACAAGAGGAGTTAGAGGTGAATTTGAATACCTTAGCAACCCCTTGTCACTACCTTTTACCTTAGCTTAGGATCACATTTAAACATCAGCCGTATCGGCAACTCAATGTTGTGTTACCTCACTTAGAACTCAGTTGAAGAAAGCCATTGATCACATATAGGGCACCACAGTCTCGTGGTTCGACCAAGACTTGCTTTCAGTCCTACAACCAAGACACCGTGCACTTGCGGTATTACAGTAGGCTCCCCATAAAGATTTGGCAATTAAGCACAAGTTCAAAAATAACTCTCCCCCATAATATGTCATTCTCGAAAGAACAACAAGAGCGACCTTAATTTCGAAAGAAAAGAAGGATTTCTTTGGACATAACAAATCACATACAAGTATGAATTTGAATCCAAAATATTAAATTAACCACAAGAATTTCATGATTAATTTAACCAATTATGCTCAACATAAGTGAACTTATGGAGACTCAAAAACACTCAATTAGATTAATCACAAGAGAACCCATAATTAATCTAATCAAAATACACAACCAATCATTGAAACATTCTCAGAGAACGTTATATAGCCGTTATTCACAGACCATTTTTCGTCAGAGCAATTTTCAAAGTGATTGAAACATAACATGACATTCGTTACTAGGTAAAGATGAATTTGGCTAAAGCGAAAGCTTACCAACACATATTTCGAGAAATAGATAGGCGAGATTAACTCGGCTCGAAATAACAAATGTGTATAATGAAAGTCTATATATCAAACGACTTTTGTCTCAAGAATAAGAGATAGAGTAAATAGACTTTTGAGTGACAGATAAGTTCAAGTCTCCACATACCTTTTAGTCGATGAAGTTCCACCAGTTCCTTGAGTAGTCCTTCGTCTTGTATGATGATTGACATGGAGTCTTGAGCTCAACTACACTTTCTATCCTAGTTCGAGACCTTTAGCTATAATAGGATAGAAATCAAGACTTATAGTTTTGATTACTAACATTGACAAACATGCTTGAGATAGCAACGCATGCGAGTTCGACCGATCAATTCTCTAACATGAGTGTTCGGAAATTTTTTAAGAAGGTCTTTAACTATTTTTTCTGAGATTTTGTTTCAGCAAGAAATAAAATTTCAGGTTTGTCTACAGTAATCAATTGATTCAAATGATTTTGAGTGAAGGGGTTACCACACCCTTGCACATTCCAAGCAATAATTTTCATAATTTCTCCTAAGGCACAAAACAATGCAATCAAGCAAATTAACAGTAAAATAGTCCTAGTATAGTCTAGAATCAGAGCAACAAGCAAATCAATTCAGTCAAAATTAAGCAGTAAGGGTTTAACTATTGGAAATGATGAAAGAGTTTAGGGTTACCTGAATTTCGACCTTTTGCTCAGATGGGGATTCCAAATTGAAATGGACTGGTAAGTAGTTGTCAGCTGCCATTGTCTGTTTCTTTAGATTAGATCCATACTGATCAATCTGAAGCGAATCAACCATATCTGAGGCCAAGAGACAATGACCTTTGGATGAAGAAGACGAGGGGAAATCCGGGACGGAGAGTTTAAATGCAGATTTAGGCTGGGTCTTAGGAGATGCAGATGAAATATGCAATGGATGCAAACTAGAATGATTAATATTATCATGAAATGCAGGAACGCACGATGAAATTGATTCAGAAGAAATTGGTGAGACCAAGTTCTCCTGCGCATCTTCAAATGGATAAGAAGAGAACGACAATCTTCTGTTAACCAAAATGAGATCTGGTGCCAAACTAAGTTTATTCAAAGAAACAGGAATAAGGGTTTGGTCTGCAATTGGCTCCGGGTTATCTTCAATCGGTTCCATAGAATTAATAACTCGGTGAGTCTCCGAGTTAGCCGATCTAAACGATTCATCACTCGAAACATGCAGATGAATAAATTTTTCAGGGAGGTTGAAGGGGAATGTTCATTTTCCAAGGATAGAATTAGCTGCTAACGGCATATCTTCATCGTAATACACAAGTCCCAACACCTCATAAGGACGCTCAGGTGCTGGAGGAAAGTTACTTGGCTGATTAACCATTGGATGCTCCTCTTTGTAAAGCTCATACAAAGTTTCTCTATTTTCTGGTATAGCTAGGTAACTCTCAACTGACTCCATCCTACCATGAGCATCAAAGTTATCCTTTGGGTTCCAAATCTGAATGGGAGTATTATCTAAGCAGAAGATATCATCAGCAGGGCCTGGGGATGGCATTGAGATATCATAAATATCTTCCAAGGGTCTGTTTTGCAGGATAGCACATTGGTTGATCTTATGGCCAAATCGAGAGCAGTGGGAGCAAAATCTAGAAGGGAGGTTATGATATGTGAAGACGATTTCTCTAACTGGATATTTTGCCACTTTAACTAGTAATTTCATTACCAATGGTTTTTCGATATTAACCCAAACTAAAACCCTTGGAATGTTGTCAAAAGAGTCACTTCCCTTACACACTTGACTAACTGTTCCTATCATACTTGCAATTAGCCATAATCTTTCACCAAATATGTGCTCATGCCTGGTATTGGATATACTAGCCCATAGTGGGATTTCTTTGACCGTTTCTGTTGTTATATTCATACCAGAGAAAGCCTAAGTAGCAGAGAAAACATTGCCATAAGGGTACCACGGCCCATTCAATGCTATCCATTTCAAGTCTTCTGCCATACGGAAGGTAAGTATGAACAGATTTGGATCTGTCTCACGAATTTGAAAGCAGATATTATTACCCCAGAAATGACGTAACGCTCATTTAATGTCTTCAGTAGAGTACACCTCAGTTGAAAAGATTCTAGCTAGAATACTATTTTCTTTAATGCCAAAATCGCGCATTAACACATGAGGAGTTGGTAGTAAACCTGAATTTGTGTAGTTTGCATTACGTTGAGCTACTAAGAGTCCACTTAGATGTTTGAATAAGATATGGTTACTCATATTGAATAAGAAAGAGAAGCATAAGATTGAACCAGATGAAAGAGAAGAAGAGCTACCAAGAGGAAGAGAAAAGTCGAAGCATTGAAGAAGAGGAGATGAAAGTGAGTTGCAAATTAAATAGACTATCTTCATCAGTCCGTGAAAGAACTTTTTCTAAGTACTAACCTTAAAGAAATGAAAAACTAGGTTTAAAAATGGGTAAACCTCGACTAATCAGAAATCGACAGCAAAAATCAAGGAATGATCAATCCGTTTGAAGTGTCAGCCATAATAAATGTATGAGACATGACAAGGATGACTCCTCATACAGGGACATAAAGCCGCATAAATCTAGTAACCATTGCAGATATTAAATGCCTAACATTTTGACTGGATTTAAACGCAAACTAGGAATAGATAAGGGTAAGGAGCTATATCCTAAGTCTCTTAATAATAATTTATTTGAATTATTCAACACATCAGGGAAATACATAAAGTAGGGGTCTAAATCAGCAGTGAAGTTATGTATTTTCAAGATTGATATGAATCTAATAAATGACAGATTTCCACTAATCGAAAACTGCATAGAAGGCGGAGAGCACAAGGAGATGAGACGTCTGAGAATACATAGCGAAAACGTATACAAAGAAAAGAGCATTAATGCTTAGCAATAGTCAAGAAAAAAGTAGCTATATAATCTTCTGAACCGCATCATTTCAACATAGAGCATTAGGTATATAAATCATCAGAAAGAATTGGGTAAAAAAATGGCTTGTAATCACTTTAGGATTCCAGTAGGGGCTCAAGTATCTTCAACTAAGGTTGTGCGCTGTCAAGAAGGACAGCTACATCGTATGCAGTATTATTGGTGCTCAACCTGTCAATGGGAGACTTTTATGTATCCTGCACAAGCCCAACGGTTGGCATTGTGCAAATTGAGCAAAGAAGAGAAAGAAAGGTTGGGGAAGGAAACCATCAAGATGATTCAAGAGAGGTTATCTAAAGGGATTCCGGTGACTGCTAATTCCTTTTTATCTGAATGGATTATGCCTATGCACATGAGAAATCAGCTATTTATCAACAAGTTCGAGGTGAAGGGATGATAATGGTGGACGATTCCGAGGAAGAGGAATGAGGAAGGAGGAAAGAAGAATAAGCAATACCAGAGAAGAAGAAGCATTTACTTTTTAGTTTGTTTTATATCTGAATCTATGTATTTCTTTTTACTGTTCTAGGTTTGTTATTTCCTCAGTTTGTCTAAAGCCCTTCTAGGTTGAATATGTTTCTGTTTTTCAAGCTTAAATGAATTTCGGTTTCTAATTAAGCCTTATAAATTAATTTCATTCCTATGTAAATTACTAACTAACAAAGGAATAGAAATACAATGAAATCTAACGGCCAACACATAATGATCAATGGTAGAATCGTCTACCTCTAGGGATAAAACTGTAAAGACAATCAAAAGCAGAAATATGGCAGCGTCGGACAAGTTTCAAAATAGCAGCTTAGCGTTAAGAAAACGACCAAATTGAGAAAAAGGTAAACAAGGATAACAATTGAGAGATATATTGACGAAAGAATGAAAGGGATATACAGAAATGAGCTTTCTAAATGAAATGCAACATGATTATGGTTCTAAATGTAAAGCATCATGATTATGATATTAAATGCAGTGCTCCATGATTATGATTAAGCAGTAAGAAGGATGAAGGGGTTGAGATCTCTTATCAGATTAAACGGATAAAGAAGTCAAAAGCAGAAGAATCCAAAAATGCTAGCTAGAAGGAGAGCACTATGAAATGATAAAAGAATTCATATCAGGAAAAAACAGATAAGAAAGATGAATGGGAGGATGCAATCTATAGGTCCCGGATTCTTATTCGAAAAAGGTCTAAGTTAAGACAATGGCAGATTCGAAAACTCTTTATCCCTTTCTTGGTTCCCCCATCTGGCTTGGGATCAAAATCCAGATGGGGGATTACTCAACTAGCATTGAATCAGGATGAAAAGAATATAGAAGGAAGGGAATTTGAGAAAGAAGATGATGAAGAAAAAGAGCCGTTAGGAGGAGGAGAGAGGGCTCTGGTTTTCACCTTATCTACATCTAATTGTATATATGACATATTTCAATTTGGATATCTGCATCCGATGCTAGGTCGGACGCACATAATCCCATAGATTTCTCCTTAAAATATATAACGACAAAATCAAGAAAAATGGTTTAGGATCACATTACAATTACTCCGATTTATAATATTGAGTCAACCACATTTTGTACCGAAAATGAAGAAGAAAGAAGCTCAACTACATAACGTTTCCTTTACATTTAATAATACAATTTCGAATTTTATCAAATATAATAAGAAGCATATTATAATACAATTTCGAATTTTATATTATACGTTTTGAGGGCTCCTATGGATTCAACTATCCTAAATGTGGATGAGAGGGGACCTATTTTGTTATCAAAAATGCAAAAATATCCTTTGATAACCAAAATAATTACCAAACCTAAATCTAATTGAATCAAAAAACTAAATCTTAACCCGAAAAAAAAAAACGTCACTTCTTCTCCTCCATCGCCTTTTTTTTTTCTTCAACGACGATTAATCCGTCGATTCTCAGCTAGAAATAACTCTAATTGGAAAATGATCGAAAACCCAACCCCTTTTTAATGTTTTTGATCCCATAAATAGGCTAGATTTGATTAAATTAGAAATTGAAAAATCAGTTTCAGAACTTTATAGGGTTGGGAAAATATGAACTCCCAACCTATGCAATGTTTACCGTTAGGTTTTCCTACCGATATTAAATTTTCAAAAAAATCAAAATCAAAATCTACTTTGTATACGGTTGGAAAACCATACCGAAAGTTTTTCCTACGGTTGAAAACCCCACCGTAATCTCAACTGAATTTTAATACGGTTTGATTTCCACCGTAAATCCCCCGGAAAATTTTAATACGGTTTGATTTTCACACCGTAAATAATCCCCCAGAGTTTATCTACAGTTAGAAACCTCTTTGTAGCTTTCACCATCATCAATCGCCTGTGTTTGCTCATCCTCTTCTCCTTCTTGTTTTCCAGTCGAGAATTTTAATACGGAACTGGAGAATCAGAATGAAGAGACGTTTTTATTGGGTAAAATCAGAATGGAGAGACGTTTCTATTGGGACTAATAGGCAAGGGATGATGACAATGTGTCAGTACTGCGGATTGATATGGTTCGGTGCTACTTTATGCTAAGGCTGTGTTTGATAGGATTTAATTCCATGGAATTAGCCATCTTTCTATGAAAATAGCGATTTTTCCGTCGTTTGATTGAATATTTATTTCCATGGAATTGCAAAAAAAAAAAACGTGGCCTAAAGTATGTTTTAAACTCAATTTTGTGGAATTCCATGGAAAGTCTTTCCTTGCCTTCCCTAGGAAACTGATTCCATGGAAAGTGTTTTCATGGAATTGTTTCTTTTCTCTGTTATCAAACACAACCTAAGAGATATTAAATGGTTTTTCATGGCGGGTGTGAGACTTGAAAAGGCTAGAAAAGGGATGAAATAATCACACGGGAAAGACTCGTCTAGAGTTAGAATCCTTCTGGGAGGTACTCATCCTCACCATTAATGGCAGCACAACCTATTCCCTGTAATCTTTCTTAATTTAATAATGATGCGTGTCGTAAGTGCAACAAATTAATCAAGATATTTCCCACTAATTAAATAAATAATATAGCGGTAGTAAGGATCGTTCCCACAGAGAGCTGTGTAATTGATATGTATTTAGTTCAGCAAAATAATAAAAGACAAGGGGGATTGTTTGGTTAAAGTAAAATAGAAAGAATAACAAATAAAAGAAAGATATGATCAAGGAATCCTTCGCCGTTACTGCGATAACTGGATTAGTATACTTATCTATCTTCGTTAGAACCATTCATCACTAACCGTAGGAAAGCGGCTAGCTCAGTGCTATCCTCAAAACTCCTTTTACCACGGATACGGAAGCTCTCCAATATCGGATTCTATCCAACCGAACCACCAAGTAGTAGCTCACTCAAGGTGTAATCCGATTGAACGTTTTAGGCTTTGTGAATTAGGTTGATCCCAGTAGTTAAACTCTTAGCTCAAGGTTCACTTGCTGATGTTATCTTCACTCGCAGTTGCTCCACAGAATCCCTCTGCAAGGTCTCGCGATTTCTACTTGTGTATGAATTATTCGACTATTACTTATCTCCTAACCCAATACTAGCAATAGAACAATTAATAGACTAATCTAGTATGCATCCCAAATCAATCTAAGAATCACTCATAAAATTAGATGTAGTGAAAACAAACGATAAGATGATTAAAACTCATAACAAACTTGTATAATAATAAAGCTTCACGCTAGAACATTGAATTCATCCTTAATCAATAAAGTTTAGCCTCTCATGTTTACACCGTTTCTCGGTTTCCCCCAAAAGGGGTAAACCCTAAAATATTTTATGAAGAACAAAAGTGTATTATGAGATGTTTAGATATCTATGATAGGTTAAGAAGTCTTCTTTTATATGTCTCCAAGAGAGAAAGTCCCGTGCATCAAATCCCATGCCAAAGCAATTTCCAAAACTCGCAACTTCCAAAAGCAAGTCACGACCCAAGCTTTAGTCATGCATAAAATGGCTGAAACAGCCAAGTGAGCTTGCCCGGATTGCAAAGGCCCGACCCAATTATAATGAAGCTTATTAGTTCAACTGTCCTTATGTCCTCTTCCAATCCGCGGACAGTCTGGTGATCGCGGGAAATATTTTTCCCTGGATTTTTACATTCCTCCGCCACAATTCTCGGCTACTCCTCTGTCCGTGAAGATTGAAAGTTACGGGATTTCAGTTTCTCGACCAAAACTTCCGCGAACACTTCTCCCTCCGTGAGTTTTACAATCATCTGAGTTTTCAAATTCTAACCAATGCTTCCACGGACTCACAGCTTCATCATCCCGATATAGCAGCGACATCAGCTGATCAGCAGCAAACTCTGCTTTGCTTTGCAACCTCGAGCTGATCAGACTATCCATACTTCTCAGTCCCCCGTTCCTTGGACTTTTTTCATGATCGAACTTCATCGTTATCGGTCCCCATCTTCTCTGCTCGACGTACCTTCCCTGAATCTGCCTAGCTCGAGCTCCATGCTATAACTGTCATCTCTGCCTTGTATTCTCCATCTCGTTCTATCTCTACTTAACACATTATCGAGCTCCACCAACTCTGCCATCAACATTATCCATGTCTTCTCTCGAGTTCCATGCTCTAACTCGAACTCCAGATCCAATTGTCACAGCCATCTTTCGTACTCTCTGCCATGCTCTTCTATCACCGATCATTGGCTGGATCATCTACTTACTGCGATATGCAACTTCGTCACTGATCAACATCATCACAGTCGAACTCCAGCAGACTCAACTCGATAACTCTTACTGCTCAACCTATCTTGTCACCGGAACCATTAAAAACCAACCACAGACCACCGTCGAATCACAGCTGCACCCATCACCACTTACTCTCCATTCTTCCGTCAGCAGCATTATCACCTCAACGAAACCATCCATCCCGAGCAGACTTTACCATCAACAATGGAAGCTCATTGTAGGATCAGAATATCGCGACAACAACTCTACGCGAAGACAATGGATAACAACATTGCGAGTGAGTCGCAGAGGGTTAAGTATGAATGACGCACTGGATGACGGTAGGAAGATATGAAATCTGGCGAAAGATAAGAAGTGTCACGAATACGAATACTTGTACGCCTGCGACACTTCGCGAGACATTCCCGAAAATAAAGGACAACTTAGTTGTCATTCACTATGTATTACCCTATATAAAGGGATGAGTGAATCATTGCAGGGGAGGTCTTTTTGGATTGGAGAGCAAGTCATTAGGAGAGAGAAATTTTGTAAGTTCTTAAGTGTAATTCCATTTTCCTGTGTAAAGATTCAAGAAAATTATTAATAAACATTCATAATTGTTCATCTATTATCTTTTGAATGGATTAGTTTAACAAAATATACTGAGGGGTGTATTGTGGGATTTCCTGCAACTACATATTGGCGCTAGAAACAGGGACCTGAAGAAAGAAAGAAGGCAATAAGAATCATTTAAATCAAGAAAATGAAAGGAAAAGACAATGTTAAATTAGATGAGGCAAAGGAGAAAGATATGGAGTACAGTTCAGGCACAAAGATAATGATTGATGAGTTTCATGAAAATATCAAAGGAAGAATACACAAGCGGGATTTTGAAGGAAAGAAAATCACAGATAGAGAGGTAACAATGCCTTTAGAAGAATGGGAAAAGCAAAGGATAACATTTACAGCTTCAGAAATATCCAAAGAAAATTTGAATCACACATCTCCACTGGTAATCACTATAAACGCGTGCAAAGGAGAAGAATTAATAGAGGCAACGCAAACATGGACAGTAAATAGAACTTTAATCGATACGGGAAGTTTGGTGAATATTATGTTTTATCATGCTTACGAGAAGATGGGATATAAAGATAAAGAAATGATTCCCACGGCCTACAACATCCATGGTTTTGGTAAATCCGTAACAAAGGTTAAAGGAGAAGTAAAAATACGAATTCTGTTGGGAGACATCGAGACACGAATAACCTTGTGTGTAGTAGATATGGAATCGCCATACAACGTATTGCTAGGGAGACCATGGGTACATGCAATAAAAGCAGTAGCATCAACATTTCATCAATGTATCAAATTTCCCACACCAACTGGAATCGGCGAGATTAGAGGAGATGTGGATAAAGGAAGAACATGTTATCAAATTGAAATAAAATATCATGAAGAGCAAGCAAAGAAGCGAAAGTATCGAAAAACAAGCGAAAGCAGTTAAAAAGGAAGAAGAATTTAGAGTTTACATGATAAGAGCAAAGGAAGGAAAAGGGATACCTAGCGAGATCTCGGGAGAAGAAAACGAACTCGCGAAAGAGTTGAAAGGACCAACCCCTATGGGAGAACCGCAAGCTAGTTACGTCGCGGCGAGCAAACGAAAGAAGTGAATGTCGGAACTAATGAAGAGCCCAAAATGTTGAAAATTGGGACCAAAGATGGAAACGGATGAGGAAAAAAGGACTGTAGAGTTCTTTGCGAGACTATAAGGATATCTTCGCGTGGAACATGGATGATATGCCAGTATAGATCCATCGATAGCTTGCCACAAATTGGAAATAGATAAAAGGGTGAAGCCGTTCAAGCAGAAATTAGAAAAATCGCAACATGCCTTATCACCCCCAAATAGAAGAAGAATTACGAGAAAATGTTAGATGCGGAATCATCGGAGCCAGCAAAGTATCCTGAATGGATAGCAAATATGGTTATAGTCCCAAAGAAGAAAAAGGGGATAAGGATTTGCATAGATTTCACTGATTTAAACAAAGCTTGTCCTAAAGATAGTTTTCCATTGCCAGATATCCCACAACTAGTCGAATCAGCGAAATAGAAATGAAAGAATATCATCACCGGATGGGTATAAAGGTTACAACTGATTCCTCTCGCCGAGGAAGACCAAGAGCATACTTTGCTTTTTTCGCTCCAAGAGGGTTATATTGTTATACAAAAATGCCGTTTGGTTTACGAAATGCTTTAGCAACGTACCAAAGAATGGTAGAAGAAGTGTTCGCGGAATGGATACATAAAACACCGAAGTATACGTAGATGATATGCTCGTAAAAAGTAAGAAAGCGTAAAACCATGTACAAGATCTGAAAGAAATTTTTGAACAGATGAGGCGATTCAACATCAAAGTAAATCCCGAAAAATGTACCTTCGAGTGGCATCGGGAAAATTTTTGGGTTATATAGTATCAAAGGAAGGAATACAAGTCGACCTTGAGAAAGTGAAAGCCGTGTCGCGATATGCCAACACCACGACAATAAAGGATGTTCGGAAGGTTGAATGGGTTGTTAGCATCACTAGGAAGATTCATTTCGCGATCATCGATAAGTGCAAGCATTTTTCAAAGATCTTGAAAAAGGGATCGAAATTTAAATGGACAGACGAATGTGAAAAGGCTTTACAGGAATTAAAGAACATCTAATGGAAGTATCCATTATGCAAAAAGCGAACTGGGAGAGGAATTATTGGTATATCTTGCGACAACGTCGCATGCGTTAAGCGCAAGATATTGCTGCGAATAGACGCTGGAGTAGAAAAACCGATTTACTATATCAGTAAAACTTTTAATGCCGCAGAAAGGAATTATTCGAAGATTGAAAAACTAATCTTGGCGTTAGTTTATGCAACATTTAAGCTTCGCATATATTTTCAAGCACATACTGTCAGGGTGGTAACAAAAGTACCAATCGAATCAGTAATGAAAAATTCAAAAGATCGGGAAGAGTAGAAAGGTGGAATGCCCAAATAAGTCATTATAAACTCCAATATGAAATATTATCTTCAACCAAGTCACAGTAGTCGCAGACTTTTTTGTGAAATTTCCTTTGGAGGAAGATGAAGCAAAGGATGAAATGATGGATGTAGAAGAAGAGCATGGAGACCCAAATGATTTGTTAATCAACCAGATAGGTGGGAAATATTGGTAGACGAATCATCAAATGGAGAAGGTAATGGAGTGGGAATTGTTGTGATTTCGCTAAGAAGGCAATAAATTAGCTTTCTCTTTTAGATTGGAGTTTGAATCCACTAATAATGAAACGGAGTATGAAGCCATAATACATGCTTTGCGATTCGCAATAGAAATGAAGCTAGAAAATGTGAGGATTACCAGTGATTCGCAATTAGCAATTCGCGGATAATGTAGAAATACGTTACAAATGAGCCATCTTTGCAAAAGTATAGAAAGCTTGTCGAAGAATTGTCAAAGACAGAGACCAAAAATGAGATGGAGGCATATATCAAGGAGAAATAACGAGACTCGGCAGACGCTTTTTGCCTTTATATCAAGCATGATGACAGACCCCATTGCGAGGAATATCAAAATACAAACACTTTTGGCACCATCAATTAATAAAGAAGAAGGGCAAGAAGCGGATGCAATGTTAGTAGAAGACATACCACAATGTCGCGATAAAGATTGGAGAACAGAACTTCACGCTTACTTGATGAAAGGGGAGACACCAAGAAATAGATTAGAAGCACACAAATTAAAAAGCCGTGCAACTAATTATGAATTAAGAGATGGAGTGCTTTATCGGCGATCTTTGATGGACCCTCACTTGATGCTTAACAAGGGAAGAGGGAGAAATCATATTGAAAATGTTGCATAGCGGAGATGCTTGGAAATCATAGCGGTGGAAGATCTTTAGCGTATAAAGCAAAAATGCAAGGATATTACCGGCCGTATATGCATGAGGACGCGAGAGCGATGTCAAGACGCTGCGAAGAATGTCAAAGACATGGGAAGAAAATACATGCACCCAGGGCACCATTAAATTCTTCTAAGAGTGTGTGGCCTTTTGGAAAGTGGGGTTTAGATATCGTGGGACCTTTTTTACCGAGAACAGGGCGGAGAAGATACTTAATTGTCGCAACGGATTATTTCACAAAATGGGCGAAGTGAAAGCGGTACAACACATTCGCGACAAAGATATTTTTACTTTCATATTTGAGAATATTATATGCAGATTTGGGATCCCCAGATTAGCTGGTATCCGATAATGGGAAACAATTTGAAGGGCAAAACATAGAGTTGTTACTTAATGCATTTCAAATAAAATGTGGGAAATCGACTCCACTATATCCGCAAGCTAACTGGTCAAAGTGAGGCAACAAATAAAACAATTGCGGATATATTGAAGAAGAAGTTAGAAGGACACAATAGAGGATGGTGCGAACAAGTACCCAAAGTGCAAGTATGGGCATACAATACAACAAGAAGAGAAGCTACTTGAATGTCACCTTTTTGCTTAACATATGGAGTTGAAGCCGTGCTCTCAACGAAGTCATGATCCCAACAACTAAAAAGAAGTTTGGGAGAAAAATCTTAGTGCAGAAATATTCTAATCAAGTTGGACGAATTAGAAGAGAAAAGGGAGAAGGCGTTACGACACATGGAGAATTATCAACGAAGATTGGCCGTAGAATATAACAAGCGTGTGAAGATACGTGAATTTCAAACCGGGGACTTGGTATTGCGAGAGACACCAATATATCAAACGAGAAAATGGAGGCAAGTCAAGGCGAGAAAATGGGATGGACCTTATATTATCAAAGAAGTAGTTGGTACGAGGGCTTATAGATTGATGGATTCTCAAGGTAAAGACATGGGACAAAGATTGGGCAAGCCGTGGAATGATTATATCTAAAGAAATATTACCCATAAAAGTGGGTCGGATGAAGTACTCTAATGCAAGATATCTCGAGAAAATCAATAAAATTCAAATCAAAATATCAAATAATGTCTCGCAAAGCGTAATGGCAAGAAATAACGAACTGATGAATGAATAAACATGATCGAATGAATGGGACGAACCTTTATGGCGTACACCCTAGTTCGCGAATTATACTTCGTAAGAGGCAAATGTAAGACCTAAAGTGCGTCATATAAGGGGGAATCTCTTAACATGGCTCGGGGAAAAGGTTACACCGCCCGGAACTGGGTCATGCAGATTTGGGGCCCATGAAAGCCTATCCTGAGGAGATACCTTGGATTCCCAACTATATATGTAGGTTATACCACGGTTGGGCGACCGAGGGTCTCTTTCAAGGAGTCGCCGTATGATCAAGGCGCCGAGGTACCCGGTTGAGTCAAGAGTGCGGGAGCATGGAACTTCCTTACCACTCTTGACAAGTCTTGCGCACGCCGCACTCGGCCCGAAGAAAACTCCACTTAGGGTGCAGCCTTGTAACCATAAACTCTATAGGTATAAGGGATAAGAGGCTGCGAAAACAACTCGTTTGTTGTTAAGACCGGATGGGAGGAGCTAGCCTTGTATGGCCGATGTACGCCTCCTTGAAGGGGCAACGGAGGTGATAAGGGCGGCACCCTCCATTAGGGAGCCGATAAGTGCCAAAGACGCAAATGTCACGAGGCTTTGTTTCCGCAAGGAAACTTAGGCTTGTCATATTTGTGCAATGATCCTCTGCAGAGGCAATAATACTAACGCGAGGGTAAGACGAGATCAATGGGTCCTTACATGCAAGTGTAAAGACGTCCTGCGATTTCGTCGCAAGACGACAATGTCATGGGGCTTTACTTTCGCAAGAGAATTTAGGCCTGTCATATTGTCGCAAGCCAAATATCCTGCAGAGGCAAAAATACTTGAATAATGATAAGACAAGGTCAATGGGTCTTTACATGCAAGTGTAAAGACGTCCTGCCGATCTTGTCGCAATAAAGGGTGGCAGAGTGAGACCTTTAATTAGGAAGGTCAAACTTAGAAGACCATCAAAAATGATAAGGCAAGGTCAATGGGTCATTACATGAAAATGTAAAGGCGGCCTGCGATCTTGTCGCAATGAGAAGAAATAAAGTGAAATTCCTAATTGAGATGTTTTTACTTAACAAAAGATTCGATGGCGAACATGCTCGCGAGGTTATGTTCAAACATCTTAAATAAGAGAAAAAGGAGAAAATAAGGGGATTACTCGATCAACGACTTAATCCTTACAAACAAAAAGAAGTTTTGCCAAATTACAAAGAAGTTTTAATTCTCTACATCAATATTATCAACTACAGAGGATGGTTGAGATCTTTCACTGCCTTTATCAGCCTCACCTTCACCGGGCCGGGTGGATTTTCATCGAAATGTTTCCAAAGACCTTCATTTTCGCCACTGGTGGATTTTCATCAAATTTTTTCAATCGGATCTTTGTTGATAACTTCAATGTTAGCGATATCTTCGCCGCTTTCATAGTCATAATCACCGCCGGAGAATCGGGGGACTTCATCATCACTTACTTCCAAAGGATCAACATGAATAGGATCAAGGGACTTAGACAATAATATCTCATTCACAAGGACTTGACTTTGAGGGGGAATTGACGAAGCAACGCCTTTTGACGATTCTTACTGTCTATGTCTTTACAAGAAGACATATAATCAAATCTTCGTTCGCGCACTCGCGAGAACGAGCAAGAGAGGCGGCGAGTAACCCATTTTCTTTGCGAATCCTAGAGTAATCTGATCCGAGAGTGGAGATAGTAGAGCGAAGTTTCTTCTCGTAGTCCGCATAACAAGTGCACAAGATTAAAGATAATTAAAGATTTTTAGAATAATTAATGGAATAAGATAGTCAAATAATATGACTACCTTCCTTCCCGAGAAGTAAGATCTTGAATTAAAGCTGCAAAATTATTCCCCAAACAGTCCATGGCATCATCAAATGTATCTCCAACTAGGCCTTTCAATCGAGCTCGCAAGCTTTTATCATTCAAACAAGTATAGAATTCTCGGTCATAAGAGTACAAATGGATTTTTCTAATTTGGAACATTGATCCTTGAATTGGTTTGCTTTTAGACTCAAGGTTATTCTACCCTGAATAAGTTTATCTCTCTCGCGTAATTTCTCCAAGTTGCTTTTTCAAGGAATGAATAGTTTGTTCTTGTTCTTCACGTAATTTTTGACAAACATCATATTCTTGCGAATAGGTCGCGACCTTGTTTAGCAGAGATCGCTTTTCCGAGAAAGGGTCCCATTCTCATCTGATAAAGTTTCCAACTCCAAATTAGCCTTAATCAAAGAGTAAGAAAGGCGAGATAAGTCTTTCTTGATTTTAACTCTTCATTCTTCTTGCGAAGATTATCACGATCTAGTGAGAGGTTGTGAAATTTTTGATTTTCAAGATGGAGATTATTGCATTTAGTACTATAGCTTGAAGATCATTTTTCAAAGACATTAATTTCTTGAACTAAGGATGCTTGAGATCCTATCGGGACCAATATGTTTACTTAAAATCTCGCAGACATCGATTGTGACAGATCAACGAAGTCTTCTTGGCATCATTCACAAGGTCCGAGAGAACTTTGAAAGCCACGTCTATTCCTTCCAAATTTTCTGCAGTAAGAGGGATTTGCTCGGGTAAAGGAGGAAGAGACGAATCATTCTTCGCCAAAGGAACATCATGAGAAGGGGAGATTTCAGGAAAGGTAGTGATTGGAGGAATGACTGGGACATTGATGGTAGGAGAAGGGATAAGTTCATTTGTAGTAGGATTATTATGAGGAACCTGATCTATAAGGAGTTGAGGCATAGGAATATTGTCATTTGTGACAAGATTGTCTTGCGATGATTTCAACAGAGAAGAAGGTGAAAATGAGGGAAAAGGAACATCGGGAGTAACGGTTTTAGAGTGGCGAGACCTTTTGGGAGTCTTGTCAATAGTATTGTCATCCTGCGAATGATAAATTAAGTAAGAAACAGAGGCAACGATATTGTTATTAAAAAGTAAATGCTTCTTTAAAATACCTTATCGCTCGCAGGCTTTCTTTTAGAAACGGTATGTTTAGCTTGCGAAGAGGACTTTGGTGGCAAGGCGGGTTCATGTTGAGAAGTTGGTTTCGACTGTGAATCCAAAGAAAGAAGGGGGTTCTTCACGGTGAACTTGGTGCTGGGTTTGTTCTTGCTGAAACAAAAATGGCAGAAAAAGATTAAAAAGAATAAGATAATCTCAGAAAGGGAAGTTAATCACAAGATCAATCAATCATAGAATCAATCGAATCTAGCAAGATTAACAAACCTGGATGCCATGGAAATGATAGCAAATAAGAAATAAATGTAGGATGATGAAGACGATATTGAAGAAGAATAACGAAGAACAATTGCGCAGATTTATAAAGGAGATGAAATAGAAGGAAAGAAGTGTTCTTCACAAAAGACTCTCCTATAAATAGGCAAGAAAGTGTTATGACCGGATAACATTAAATGTGCCGGTAAAAAGAATGGTTTTAAACACGTGTAAACGGTCATTCCTAGATTCATGGAGTTATGCTGAAGAAGATTTTTAGTGGAAAATGAACGGTTGCGACAAAGAATTCGGATATCGCACAACATAAGGAAACATAAAGAGAGGCGAGAAGATGTAATATTTGGGTATTGCACAGCATATTTTCTTATCATATGAGACTCAATTATTTTCCTAACTCGCGAGGAGAGATTGCAAAATCCATTATTCTCCATAACCCATGAGACAAGAAATGATATTTCATACATACTTCTAAAAACTTCTAACTTCGCCAAAGAATAGAGGCAAGTACGTACTTTTCAAGTCCAAGATTCTTTTGCTCGTTCCTTCATCAATAAAAATCGGAGACTACAACAACAACGAATTTTTTTCTTAAAGATCGCTCTCCAAGCAATATTCAAGAAAAAGAGGCAAGATGTAGGATCGAATATCGCGACAACAACTCTACGCGAAGACAATGGATAACAACATTGCGAGTGAGTCGCAGAGGGTTAAGTATGAATGACGACCGATGACGGTAGGAAGATATGAAATCACGCGAAAGATAAGAAGTGTCACGAATACGAATACTTGTACGCTGCGACACTTCGCGAGACATTCCCGAAAATAAAGGATGTACTTTAGTCTGTCATTCACTATGTATTACCCTATATAAAGGGATGAGTGAATCATGTAGGGAGGTCTTTTTGGATTGAGAGCAAGTCATTAGGAGAGAGAAAGAGAGAGAAATTTTGTAAGTTCTTAAGTGTAATTCCATTTTCCCGTGTAAAGATTCAAGAAAATTATTAATAAACATTCATAATTGTTCATCTATTACTTTTGAATGGATTAGTTTAACAAAATATACTGAGGGGTGTATTGTGGGATTTCCTGCAACTACACTCATCTTCTCACTGCCATCGTCTCTGTTAAGCTTCATCACCTGCCATCTCATTAACAACAACAAATATTCGAGCTAAGCCCATATATACTTCTCTAACAATGGCAACAACGACTCCATCGATTTCGGCACTCACTGCCATTATCCGCTGCCATCACTCGAGCTGAGCTGACCTGCAATCACCGAACTCTCCATCTCCTTCTTATTTACGTCACTGCCAACGGCAGTATCTACAGCACCAGTTTCTAAAACCAACAGTCACCTTCTGCCCGTCGCTGCCATCAAATCAGTCTTCTTCCCGTCGATCACCAATCTTTGCCAGCGATAACCACAGCAGCAGACCCATCCTTTTCTGTTCTGTTCATTACTGCCATCATCTACTACCGATCACCACCATTTCAAGCTCTGTCTCAAACAAACAGAAACAACCAGCTCCACTCCATCGTCGCTGCCATGCCATCATTCTCTCACTGCCAAACTACCTTCTTCATCATTACAGCGTTGTCCACCTCGACAAACCATCAGCCAACACTCCCTGGTTCCATATTCCATCGTCGGCAATCATCAGAGCTGTAACTCTGAGATGAAGAGATGACGTTCCCTTAGTGAAATTGGCGGAGTCCTCATAACCAGTGAGTATCTGCCCTTAGCAAGTAAACGGATGCCTTTAACAATCTGCAACATTCTCGTTAGACTGTCGGTTCTGGATAATCGTTAAGATTAACTTCTCGTTTCGCCCATAACTTTCTCATACGACGTCGGAATGAACTCGTTCTTTCGCCTATCGCTTCGTCTTTTCGTCCTTTTAAACATGATATCAAGGACTCCTAGATATGAACGAGCTCTACTTGATCTTTGGCCCTTCTCCAAGTGTAGCTAACTTCTTTTATTGCACAATTACGTGCAAATTCACTTCTTTTGGACGATTCACCTAGCAAAACATAAATAAGAGAAAACAAGAGTAATATACAATAATTCGCAAGAAAATATAGCAAATACTAGCATGGATTCGACACTAAATATATGCAAAATATGCACTTAACAAATTCCCCCACACTTGGCTTTTGCTAGTCCTCGAGCAAACTATCTAAAATACAACAACTCCATGTCGTCGAGGATACGGTTGCACTTAGCATGTGCAACAGGCCTTTAAACCCCTAGGTGTCCCTAGTGGACGAGTTATAGTCTCGTGAGGGTTTACCGTGAGATATACCCACAAAACTCCGCCCACTTCAAAGCTGCCCCAGCTTCCCAAGCATCCAAAGAGCTATGAGGACATAGAGTTTCGCATGCTAGTAATAAGAAGTTAGAAATACCAAAGAACATATTCTCATTCTTAAATGTTGAGTGAGAAATAACCACACCATAATGAGAGAACGCGTGTTTGAGAGCGATCAATAAGCATTTCGCCTCGACTTCTGCCTCACTTAAAAGGATTTTATGATAATTGCACTCAATAAGACGGCTTTTTTATGGGTCTCACATGTGTGCAGTTAGGAATGAAGATAGAAATCCTACACACGTTGAATGGTGGGAAGAAAACCTTCCGAAATATTTCTGGAGACCCCACAAAATAGTGGGAAATAAAAGACTTTTTCTGATGATCTCTAAGAAAGGAAATCAACCATTATAGCAAGGGTGAGAATGCTTACCACCTTCACATCTGATTGCAATGATGATAACACCACTCTCACAGCATCCAATAGAAACGTCTTCGATCGGCTCGTCTTCTTCATCTTCTTGGTGTTCGTCTTCGGTCTTCAACTGCTGATGATAAAATCTTGAACTTCGTAGAACTCTGACAATTTGTAACTCTTTCTCTTCAATTTCCTTGTTGCTTGAAACTTCTTTATATATTTTTCATCCCCATGGCCTTATTGAACAAATAACAACCTAATGCAAATCTTTTTGTATTTTCTCTTTTTTTTCTATTTTTCTTTTAAATTTTTTTTTTCTTTTTCTATATTTTTTTTTTCTTTTTGTATTTTATTTATTGTTTTTCTTTTCTTTTTTTTAACAAAAAGATTGCAACTACAAAAATAATAACGAAATTAAAATAACATGGCCATGAAAGAAGTACTTTACCACTTTGATCTTCACAACTTGTATTGTCTTTGTATCATAAACTTCAATAACTCTCATCTTTTAATTTTCTTCGCTCTTGTAAATAAGTCTTCATACTTAGATATAGAATTCCGCTCCTTATGTGTAAGTCTCCAACATGTATATATAAAATCTGCTCATTGTATGTTGCTTACTTGGATATGAAATTTGCTCTTACTCGTATTGTTGCTTGTAAACCTCAAACGTCTTCAACTTTCCTTGTAAATTTTGATGTCGCTCCACTTGTTGATGATGATGTTGTTTCTATGGATCTGTTGTTGGCGAGAGAGAGAGAATGGTGCTAACTGCAAATCAAACTACAAGAAGGTGGTTTTCATCTATAGACGTCACCCTCATGATTGACAAAATTAGCACTCAAGAGATCAAAAATAGTGCTTCTATTGGTGTGAAGTTGGGTAGCTCACCATTCTACCCGGAATTAACGTACGGTGACACACACTCAAAAGAAAGCTCTTTAGTCAGATACAAAGAAATTTGGTTTGGTGCCTCTGTTGATTTGAAAATAGGTAGTCTCCACTAATGATTGATCAGCAACTCTAATAATGCATTTCTCCCTACTCCTAATTTGCATCACCGGCATGATTCAATCCATTATTTAACACTCTAACAAGCAAGAAATCCGAACGTAGTTCCCTAACACTTCCAAGTTCAGTTATGTCGGTCAGAAATCTCTATGTAAACATACCTAGAAGTATGCTAGTGACTCTAAAATCTCTACAAGTTGGAGGTTTTATTCAAATATATACAAAAAATTTGAAAATTTTGACTCAAAAAGGCTAAAAACTCTATATGCAAAAGACTCCCCCACACTTAAACTTCACATTGTCCTCAATGTGTAAAACTGAAAAATTCTGAATTCTGACGTAACAGCAGATAAAACGTAAAAACTGTACAAATTGGTAAGGAATTTGGAAAACTCCGTTTCACAAAAGTTGTTCATCTACGTGTTTTCTACACACTGTCAAAAGGGCACAGTGTTTAGATAAACGGTCTGACAGTTATGGTCTCTGGACTGAACTACGCGCAGTCTGAATTTTTTCTGACGAAAAGGTATTCGTCATATTTTTCTTCTAAAATAGATTCCGGACTCAATGAAATTAAACATGGGGATGCAAATATGATATGAAAACAATAAAAACAAAAAATAAAAGGGATTAAAATACAAAACCTATGGGTTGCCTCCCATTTAGCGCTTGGTTTAAAGTCGTCAGCCCGACTCTTTTGTTATCGTCCATATACCAACAATCTGAAAATCTGGTAGTCTGCCCAGAAAACAATCTGCAATTCTAATAACAACTTCACACAATTATTAACATAATATATGAATAGTGAAATTGTTATAGCTTTAAAGTTTCCCCCACACTTAGTCCTTTCTACACTCGAAAGTGGATAGAGAACATAAAATAAGGGAACTTCTTCGGGTTCCTCTCGATGAACCTGCACAATGCTAGAATCAAACACATCAAGTGGTTTATACTTAGAAGTAAAATAATTCTTTAAAACTGTAGAAGCACACAACTCCAATCCTAAGTGATGTCGATCAAAAGATTTAGAAATATGCAAAGGATTAGACAAACCTTCCACAATCTCTCGATTACAGATCCTCATTATTCTTAAAGAATTGCAATGAATTATTTACCTCATTTGTATTGTGGTCCTCTATCAAACTATTTAGCCATTATTCGTCGGTTTCGCTTCAATCAAAATCTCAAAGATCATTATAATCCTTGGCTAGCTCAATTGGGTCTTCCACAACTTCAACCAATTTGGTTTCATTCTCAATCTCTATTTCTTCAACAACCTCGTCATCTAATCGGAATCATCTCCTAGAAATTCTAGTTCATTGGTGCAAATCTTAAAATCATTGTTTGAGTACGTTACACCATTTATAACAACGGTTATGTCATATTCATTCTCCTCCTTTTGAATAGGCGAGTGATCGTTATTATGATCCGAGTTGAAATAACATTACCATTATTGCAAGGATTTTCCAAAGGTTGCTCATCTTCATCAGAGTCTTCGTCAACCTCATAATCTTCAATATCCCAACAACGTTGAAGTTCCGTTCTTATTACCTTGTTGATTTCTTCGAGAGTCTTTTCGATGCTCCACTTCTTCTAACTGATCATATTGTTTAGAAAGTTTTACGATATTAATACGTTTTCCGCCATTATTCACGACGAAATTTTCGCATCAGTATCTCTTTTTTTGACATAAATGACGAAAGAACATGATAAAGAGGAGTAGGTCTTTCCAAACTCTCTCATCATCTGCACATTACTAGAAAACAACTGATCAGAAGCATAACTATCCTCCCATCCCTTTGATTGCTCACTTACATACCCGTCATAAGGTTGTTGATATGTATGAGAGTATCCATAAGGCTCCGTAGGGTATGGTTGGTAGTTGTTATATGAATGAGATTGAAATCCAAATTGATTACCACTATAATATGATGATTGGTCTTGTGCTCCGTACATGTTATGTCCGTAAGGAAACATGACGACTCACAAGAACACAAGAAAAAATTTAAAAACAAAAACAAGCTAAACAAATAACAAATCAATTAACAACCGCTCCCCGGCAGCGGCGCCAAAATTTGATGCGTGTCGTAAGTGCAACAAATTAATCAAGATATTTCCCACTAATTAAATAAATAATATAGCGGTAGTAAGGATCGTTCCCACAGAGAGCTGTGTAATTGATATGTATTTAGTTCAGCAAAATAATAAAAGACAAGGGGGATTGTTTGGTTAAAGTAAAATAGAAAGAATAACAAATAAAAGAAAGATATGATCAAGGAATCCTTCGCCGTTACCAAGCGATAACTGGATTAGTATACTTATCTATCTTCGTTAGAACCATTCATCACTAACCGTAGGAAAGAAGCTAGCTCAGTGCTATCCTCAAAACTCCTTTTACCACGGATACGGAAGCTCTCCAATATCAGATTCTATCCAACCGAACCACCAAGTAGTAGCTCACTCAAGGTGTAATCCGATTGAACGTTTTAGGCTTTGTGAATTAGGTTGATCCCAGTAGTTAAACTCTTAGCTCAAGGTTCACTTGCTGATGTTATCTTCACTCGCAGTTGCTCCACGTAATCCTCCGCAAGGTCTCGCGATTTCTACTTGTGTATGAATTATTCGACTATTACTTATCTCCTAACCCAATACTAGCAATAGAACAATTAATAGACTAATCTAGTATGCATCCCAAATCAATCTAAGAATCACTCATAAAATTAGATGTAGTGAAAACAAACGATAAGATGATTAAAACTCATAACAAACTTGTATAATAATAAAGCTTCACGCTAGAACATTGAATTCATCCTTAATCAATAAAGTTTAGCCTCTCATGTTTACACCGTTTCTCGGTTTCCCCCAAAAGGGGTAAACCCTAAAATATTTTATGAAGAACAAAAGTGTATTATGAGATGTTTAGATATCTATGATAGGTTAAGAAGTCTTCTTTTATATGTCTCCAAGAGAGAAAGTCCCGTGCATCAAATCCCATGCCAAAGCAATTTCCAAAACTCGCAACTTCCAAAAGCAAGTCACGACCCAAGCTTTAGTCGTGCATAAAATGGCCAAACAACCAAGTGAGCTTGCCCGATTGCAAAGGCCCGACCCAATTATAATGAAGCTTATTAGTTCAACTGTCCTTATGTCCTCTTCCAATCCGCGGACAGTCTGGTGATCGCGGGAAATATTTTTCCCTGGATTTTTACATTCCTCCGCCATAATTCTCGGCTACTCCTCTGTCCGTGAAGATTGAAAGTTACGGGATTTCAGTTTCTCGACCAAAACTTCCGCGAACACTTCTCCCTCCGTGAGTTTTACAATCATCTGAGTTTTCAAATTCTAACCAATGCTTCCACGGACTCACAGCTTCATCATCCCGATATAGCAATGACATCACCGATCGAAGAAAACTCGCTTTGCTTTGCAACCTCGAGCTGATCGGACTATCCATACTTCTCATTCCCATTCCTTGGACTTTTGTCATGATCGAACTTCATCGTTATCGGTCCCCATCTTCTCTCGCCGACGTACCTTCCCGAATCTGCCTAGCTCGAGCTCCATGCTATAACCTGTCATCTCTCGCCTTGTATTCTCCATCTCGTTCTCTCTACTTAACACATTATCGAGCTCCACCAACTCGCCATCAACATTATCCATGTCTTCTCTCGAGTTCCATGCTCTAACTCGAACTCCAGATCCAATTGTCACAGCCATCTTTCGTACTCTCTGCCATGCTCTTCTATCACCGATCATTGGCTGCATCATCTACTTACTGCGATATGCAACTTCGTCACTGATCAACATCATCACAGTCGAACTCCAGCAGACTCAACTCGATAACTCTTACTGCTCAACCTATCTTGTCACCTAACCATTAAAAACCAACCACAGACCACCGTCGAATCACAAATGCACCCATCACCACTTACTCTCCATTCTTCCATCAATGAGATTATCACCTCAGCGAAACCATCCATCCCGAGCAGACTTTACCATCAACAATGGAAGCTCATCTTCTCACTGCCATCGTCTCTGTTAAGCTTCATCACCTGCCATCTCATTAACAACAGCAAATATTCGAGCTAAGCCCATATATACTTCTCTAACAATGGCAACAACGACTCCATCGATTTCGGCACTCACTGCCATTATCCGCTGCCATCACTCGAGCTGAGCTGACCTGCAATCACCGAACTCTCCATCTCCTTCTTATTTACGTCACTGCCAACGGCAGTATCTACAGCACCAGTTTTCTAAAACCAACAGTCACCTTCTCGCCTGTCGCCGCCATCAAATCAGCCTTCTTCCCGCTCGATCACCAATCTTTGCCAAATATAACCACAAAGAGACAGACCCATCCTTTTTCGTTTCGTTCATTACGCCATCATCTACTACCGATCACCACCATTTCAAGCTCTCGTCTCAAACAAACAAAATAACCAGCTCCACTCCATCGTCGCTGCCATGCCATCATTCTCTCACCGCCAAACTACCTTCTTCATCATTACAAATTGTCCACCTCGACAAACCATCACCCAACACTCCCCTCGGTTCCATATTCCATCGTCGGCAATCATCAGAGCTGTAACTCGAGTTGAAGAGATGACGTTCCCTTAGTGAAATTGGCGGAGTCCTCATAACCAGTGAGTATCTGCCCTTAGCAAGTAAACGGATGCCTTTAACAATCTGCAACATTCTCGTTAGACTGTCGGTTCTGGATAACCGTTAAGATTAACTTCTCGTTTCGCCCATAACTTTCTCATACGACGTCGGAATGAACTCGTTCTTTCACTTATCGCTTCGTCTTTTCGTCCTTTTAAAGATGATATCAAGGACTCCTAGATATGAACGAGCTCTACTTGGTCTTTGGCCCTTCTCCAAGTGTAGCTAACTTCTTTTATTGCACAATTACGTGCAAATTCACTTCTTTTGGACGATTCACCTAGCAAAACATAAATAAGAGAAAACAAGAGTAATATACAATAATTCGCAAGAAAATATAGCAAATACTAGCATGGATTCGACACTAAATATATGAAAAATATGCACTTAACAAATAACCTAATTATTAAAATTAATTAATTATTGAGGTAAGGGGTTTTGGAATTACTATTTGATGACCTGATTTTTTGTCTCTTTGTGAGCTCTAAAAACCAAAAACTTGGAGCCCCTATAATAGGCTTCTATAATAATGTCTTGAAATTTAATTATATACTAGTACTTCAACTAAGCAACTAATTGACATGTAGAAATTACGTTTAGTCCCATATTAGTTGGGCTTTAGACAGTCTAGTCCATCCTCCTCAAGCCTAGTTTTAGGAAGTCCAAATTTCCCCATTCTAGAACGAGTTAATCCTTTAATGAACGATTCAATCCAAAATATTTTTTTAGTAGGACAAAAATGGCCCTTACAATGAACACAGTATACTAGTGATTCTAGATCATTTCTTCACTTTTCATTATCGGGAGAGCACTGCAGCGAAAACAAAATTAGGTTTTAGTTGTTCATCATATTTCAGATCGATTAGTCCTTTCAAACCTCTTTGATTTCTCTCTTAATCTTTTGTTCTTCTCGATTTAGTTTTCTCTAAATCCCTAGAAATGACGGATATGGCATCAAATATGTGGAAAGGTTTAAGATTCTCAATCGTCTCAAAAATGTAAACTAATCAATCAATTCGATTCGGTATCAACATTGCCTGCTCATGCGATGGTAGTCTTGCAAATGTCGCAAGGTACTTTGTATGACTATCTCATCTTTATTTTCTTCTTGATCTCGCTGTAATTTCAGTTTTTAGGTACACATTCTGACGTAAATCGTAAGGATTTAACCCAATTTGAGAAATTAGGTTAGACTACAGGTATTAATTAGACAAATGTATAATGATATGTGAGATCTGATTCTTGTGTAATATAGTTAAAATTAGGCGTAGTTACATTTGGTTCAATAATTTGGGTATTTTTGGTTGCTAAGAACATAGATTTTGGGGCATTGGAAAGTTTTTAGTTGATGTGTGTTGGAAAATCTGGGTGAAAATAATTTACTTAATACTTTGTATGGATTTGTTATATGTTTGGCCTCTAATTTGAGGAGAGATTTTGAATTTAGGCGACTAAGCTCGACTGTTTTGTTCACAAAGTTCCTGTATGTGGGGAGTGCATTTGTTTTCTGTAACATCAAATATGCGTGGTACCTGTCTTAAGCTTTATCATTGTATCAATTTGGTATTTTTCTCCAAACTGACTACAATAATGCATTTTGTTTTGTTTTCGGCGTTTCCCGGAATCTTACTTGTTTTGAAGAATGTTAATACTCCAAATAAATACCGGAATAATATCATAGAATCATGGCTATTTCCACATTTGGTTCTTAAGAGTGCATGCTGACTATTTGAGAAGACTCCTAGCAGAAAATAAATTGTCAAATGCCTGCATGTTAAGTGTCTTTGAAATGAGGCAGATAATTTTAAGATAGGTGTAACACGTGATTTTTTTCTAATACTTGCTTGAAGAGTAATGTATATATATGCAGGTCCAAAACTTTTGTTGTCCCCTTGCTGTGCTATCAGTTAACTAGTTAATAAGCTTTGAACCACCAACATTTTGATTTTTATTAACTAATTTAATAATGCTCTAATGTTTGTGTAGAGAGCTTTGGAATCAGAATCTACATGGTGTTTACCTCCATAGCTTGTCAAACTTCCTACCTGGAAGCAATGTAAGACTCACCAATATATTTTAAAGAGCTATTCTTATCCAAGTGTAAGATCCCCTGTCATTTTATTCTATCTATGATTTGTAATATAGTTTTGGATATTATATAAATATATTTCGGTAATTAGAGGTAGATTAAATTCAAAAACAAGATAGGTGTATTTTCTTGTACACCAGTTTTGGATATTGAAGAAACATAAAGGTGCACTACTTTTTTTCTTTTTTTCTTGTTATGCGAGGTGTATTTGTTTGTACACCAGTTATAGTTTAATTTATAGGCATGAAGGAATATAGTTGCGGTATTTTTTAAAACCTAAGGAGCTTCATTTGAAGGTTAATTGTTTCTCGCTATATGTTTGTAACCTAAGTTAATGGCCATCCCCACTATCTATAATTGAGTTGTTCTTGAAAGTAGATGTATTTTTCTAATCTACTAAGTAAAAAGTAGTTGAGATCTATATTATGGACCCATTATTGTTCCCCTAATGTCCCATTTAAACTAGTCCAAACGTTGCTTTAGTGCCTAACCTGAACCATGATTCTGCATAAAAAATGAATTTCCAGTATAGAATGGCAGTGAGACTGTGGTAAGTTCATATTGTCCCCATTCTCTATAATTCAACTTTCATTTTACACATTGTGTTATGATTACAGGTTCATAGTTTACCAAAGGACCTTGTGCATACGGATGGAAGTGAGACTGTGGTAAGTTCATATTGATTCTTAATGTGTACATTATTGTACACATGTTAATTGTTTATGTGTACATATTTGTACACATGCTACAAGAACCTTCTATTTTAGATTTATTTTTTATTCTCTGTCTGCATCTCTAATGTGATATGTGATGTTTACTCAAAGGAAAGCTGGTGTTGACGGCGGCAGTAAATTTAATGAGATCTCTAAATGGGAATGTATAATATGACTTGCAATTTTGACTTTCAATCTAAATGTGATGTTATTAAGGATGTCTACATAGGCACCATATGGTTGTACACCATTGTGCACCTATTGATTCTTAATGTGTACACCATATGGTTGTACACCTATTAATTCTTAATGTGTACATAGTTGTACACCATTGTGCTTCTTGCATCTTTAATTCCATGACTGGAGACTGAGTAAAGCACTTTTTTATTTGTTAAGTCTTACTGTTGTAGTTCGTGTGAGATGCTTTCAGAAGCACATGTTTATTTGTTTTTGAATTATTAATTTGTACATATTTGTACACATGTTGATTATTTAGGTGTACATATTCGTACACATGTTATTCATTTTGAAGTCTAAGAAATTAGGGAAAGCACTAATGTGTACATAGTTGTACACACATGTTATATTATTTAGGTCTACACAGTTGTTCACATGTTGATTAATTAGGGATAAATAGTTGTACACTTACAAAATTTATGTATACAAACCAAAAATTATGGCAAGCACTAATATGTATAGGTGTTGGATATTTTATAGGTGTGTACATAGTTGATCACCATCGTGTTCTCTCAATAATATATGCATGTTTTATGGTATAAATATTGGATTTTTATAGGTGTGTACATTGTTGTACATCATTGTGGTCTCTCATTATTTTATGGCCTTGAATTATATAGTTTTGTTATGACTAATATGTTTCAACTAAGCACTTTGTTACGATTCCCATGTGCTTGGAGTGGTAAGATTATTAGACTTTGGTAGGCTGGCAATGTCTGCAAAAGGTTTATTTTGGGATAAAACATCTTTGTTATTTGTGGAAGCTTATTTTACTTTTGTTTCATATGATATCTAGCAAAATCATCTTGGTTTAGCTATTATAAGGATGTTGTGAGTCATTGTGTCCCTTTACGTGTGCCCCATATTTATAGTAATGAGTTGCTAGAACCGCAACATACTATGAATTGGAGCATATTTATGGTTATTGTGGTCTTTACGTATTCTTAATACTTATTATTGCAATGATTTTGCAGGGTTTAGATGAGGTGCATTGATACATTATTATTTAAAGGATGACTGTAGAGTTTATTTTAAAGCACAAGAACTTCTTCATTTGGTTAGTAAATTCATTCCGAACTTCAGTTGATTTTTGTAGGTGTGTACATAATTGTACAATATGGTAATTCCTAGAAAAACTTATGAAATGTCATGTGTACTATGTTTGACAACAGTGCACCTAAAGTAGCCCTCATGTCACAAGAAAGACAAACCACATATTTATGTCAGATTTATAAATAGTGGCATGTATGCCTTTCTATATTGTTAGTTATGCACAATACTTATTTGAATACTGCATACAAGGCAACAAGACGTACTTATCCAAGTAAGCATTTTGTTAAAATCGTGAGTGCATGGAGTAGGAGATTATTAGATTCAAGCTGGACAATGTCTGCAAAAAGTTTATTTTGGGATAAAACATCTTCATTATTGGTAGAACCTTAATTTACTTTTGTTTCATATGGTATCTAGCAAAATGATATGTTCATTATTGTACACAATAGTTGTTTTTGGTAATTGTTAATGTGCACGTAGTTGTACAGATGTTGGTCGATAGTGTTTTGGATATGGACTTGTACACATGGGTATACATGTTTTTGGTACACATGTTATTTGTTACTATACGCATGACGATTCTTTTTATTGTTTATTTTTAGGGACTCATAATCGCAAAATGGTAGAGCGCCCAAACCTAACACAAGGTTTGCGGAAGTTGATGGTTCAAATCCATTTGAGCTTCCATGTTATGTTTATTTAATATGGATAGTGTTAGTGGTGGATGGACGATTCAAGTTGTATCTGGTGTACAAACTGGTGTGCCTTGTGTTGTTTTTAGATTTTCTGGATTTTTATAGATGTGTACATGTTTGTACACCAATATAAACTAAGATTTTTAAAAAATGAGAATTATATAGTCATATGGGTACTCTTTTGTAGTTGTCGGAAAGAGCTTTCCGAATATATAAAGTTTGTGAATTTTGGACGGACGGTTCGAAAGATAAATTGTTTTTAATTTTCTTTTTATATTATTTAAAATTGCTGACATCATCATGAGTCACTTTGGACTAAACTGCAAATATTTGGACTAAATTGTAAACCAGAAAGGTTATTTATGTACTTTCCATAAAAGGGACTAATTTGTACCTAGTTGAATGGGTTAGGACTAACTAGTATATTTGGATGGGATTTTGGACTAAACCATATTTTTCCCAATTGACATTAGTGAACAAGATAAATATACAGAAAAAGAATAATTATTAACTTAACGGATGTAGATGTCCCACGAATATTTAACTTCACAACCCGCGTCTAATCCATTAATGCTCGGATTAGCTACCCATCCGCAAAATGTTGGATGACCGGGTCTATGGATTGGGTGGTAAATGCTCACCCCTAAATTTTAATTAACATGTGCCGGATGGCTAGTTAGTAAGTTAGCGAATAGTTAGTGAATTATTCGCGAATTATCCGAACACGCACTAGTACGCGCATTTTATACGCATTTTTACAACCCCGGATTATTTTTGCGATTTTTCTAGCATTTCCGAATTGTTCACGAACTATACGAACTCGCGAATTATTTGCCGCATTAATTCGGCCATTATTTCAAATACTTACATGTTTGTTGGTGTTTATGTTCTACAATTTTTGTATACACCATTTAGTTCATGGTTTTTCATACAATATACAGTGAAAAATCATAAATGATAACACTCAAATGATTTTCAATACATGGTAATACTAAAAAATATATTTTTATAATAAAATATATGCCGAATTTTACGTGCCGAATTGAGATATGTTAAACGCATTATACACGAATCTACGCATTTCCGCATTTTTCCCGAATCACAAATTGTTGACCGCATATTTGACTGAACTAATATTTTGTCCAGCCGATTAGTGAGCGCACTTTTGCCGATCCGAATTTTTGCCGCTCGCCGAATTGCTAACTAGGGCCGGATGTGGTCCCGTTTTTTCTGGACAATAAGCAAGCTAAACTAGCGTTTCTGATGAGGACGGATTTGCACCGTAATATAGAAAAGAGGGATAAGAGAGCGACTGCACAGCAAACATACATAAATCAATTAGTCATCAATCAGTCCGTAGAAGCGCAGAGAAGGGTCTTTGTGATGAGGGATCTGTCTCTAGTGCAGGAATGGGTAAGTGTACTAGGGATGATCAGGCTGGAGAAGTTTCGTACACCTGAAACTCAAAGCACGCTCAACTGTTATTTATAGAGTTCTTAATCTTAGATTTTGATGTCGGATTATAGCCATAGCTGGTAACAAGAAAAGTAAAAGGTAACGCAACACAATAATGCCGATGATAAAAGAACCTGCTCACTTTTTTTTTTTCTTTTTTCTTCTAGTTTTATGTTTGAAAATGGTTGATCAGATTATAAGAGGAGTGATTGCGACCAACGATCTGAAAAATGTTATTTCCAGCGGATTCTTAACATGTCTGTACAACGCATAGTATTTGTTTGGACATTTTCATTATTTCCTTTCTTTGGTTCAAGGGTTACCATGCACACTTGACGTTGATACCGCCAGAGAATGAATCGTAATAATATTTTGTGAATTCAGTTAGCTCTAAATGCATATATCTAATACATATGTAGTTGCTGTTCACGGGAAGTCCACAACTCCATGCACCTCTCTCTCTCTAACTCACGAGCCATTGCTTCGTTTATCCTGTGAAAACCCTGACGGTGGGTTTCTCGTCCACTGTTCTGTACTTGTTTTCCGCCCGGGTACTCGAGTTATCAGCTCGCAGACCATATCGTTAACGGCCATTTTTCTCAATGTGGCAAGTGGAAACCATCTGCGTTTAACTAATCACGAATGATTATAACAATTGGATACTTGCTAATTATAATAGAACATGCATGGGTTTTTCATTTTTATAGTTTGGATACTAGACTAAATATGATACAACTAGGGATTCCATTTTGTTTATTCATGACTAGCTACCATCTAAGAGGAAAAAGTTAAAAATAAAAAACCAATACAAAATACATCTCATCTGAAGTAGCTAGCTAGCTAGTGTTGTGTAACAATGGGCAGTTCAGCTAGAGCTATTACTTCTAGTTTTGGGGTTGTCAGTATCATTGAGAAGATAGTTAATTAATTAGATTCAGGCATAGTACTCGATCATCATGCATGATTCCTGCCCTTAACTTGCTATCTAAAAGAGAAAACAAAGATAGTATGTAATATATGGACAAATTAAGCTAAGATGTGGACTTGACCATATACATTAATTTGCTTTTCAAATGGATACTCATAACTATAGCTATATAGCTTCAGTTATCTGTAACTTTCAACCAGATATATCTACTATAGCATCTGCATATATATAGATCCCTAGACTACGAGAAAAGCTAAGCCATCCTGTATATACCATGATATCTTCATGATAACCAAATATACAGATCTCTCACGGAGTGGTGTACCGTGTACGTATGCTAGGTTGACCGTGATTCTCACCGCGTGAGAGAGGGAAAAGAAGTGGGCCCCCACCTTAAGCCCTACCCCTGCAAATCTCCCCCAAGGCTCCCGTCTGACCGTTCATTTCCCTGGCGGGATTTCTGGCGGTATAAAACCGCGGTCGCATCACTCTATATTATGCATGGTGAATGTCTAACTGGCTAATAATAGTACTTGATCATCATTTCCTTGGCAGCAACATAAATTGATGAATGGACCATGGATGGATTATGATCAATATTTGCTTTAACTGCATCTTGGATGAATATCTATGGCTAGATTGCCGATGAAACAACAAAAAAAGGAATATGTACCCTATTATCTTTGAACTCTTGCTAGATTCTTGTGGATTCAGATGGGTTGGTCTTGTACATATGTGAACGGTGAAACCTACCTAATTAATAGCTGCAAACTAGACCTTCTTCGTGTCTTAATGTATACATATACAATTATTGAGTAGCAGTAGCAGTAGTAGACTGGTACTTACCATGCAGGCATAAATGGAATGCATGTCTTTTGCCGGTATAGATAGCTTGGCTATATTAATATTTGTACACACATACAGCTAACCTATATATACAGCTAGCTATTTAAGTAGGGTTATATATACAATTAAGTGTTAATAAAAGGGACAACACTGAAGGGTATCTATCGACAATATTGCTGCAACTATTGCAGTTGAGACTGCTGCGCAGACTCTTCCACCGCCACTGTTGGCGCCTTCCTATCTTTATTTACCGACTTACTGAATCGACTCCTCTCTCTCCTATCTCTGTCGTGTATCAGTTGCCTAATTAACCGTTCTCTATGTTTTCAAGCTAGCTGAAAGTGCTGTTTTCAATGAAATAATTAATATTAACCAATTATGTCTCCTAGCTAGACTGGCTCTCGAGTTATTTGGATTATTTAAGATTAGCTAGTTTAGATCTGTTAACTCTAAGATTGT
Organism: Papaver armeniacum; assembly: GCA_023531295.1. Classification (NCBI taxonomy): domain Eukaryota; kingdom Viridiplantae; phylum Streptophyta; class Magnoliopsida; order Ranunculales; family Papaveraceae; genus Papaver; species Papaver armeniacum. Next base: position 200,213 of record JAJJWW010006981.1, on the reverse strand, counting down.
GTTTAAGGCAATGATTAGCATAATTTTCTAGAAGAATGTTTGAGAAATGAGACTATAATATAGTCAGGCCTTCTCCTATTTACTAATTATTTACCAACTAGATGACTAGGTGTCGTATACTTTGTATACAAGTTAAGGTTTAACAAAACCCAAACTAAATGTTGGAGTCAAAAATGTGAAATTAACGGGAACAGGAATGGCCTAGGCAAACGTAAAACACTTGACATGGAAAAGCCTAAATAAAATGAGAAAAATGTTTCTATATTATTTGTCATTTTCTTTAAGTTGCAATTCTGTCTTTTGTACCAAAATCAGGATCAGATATCTCTCCCACTCATGTGTACACTTCTTTTGTAGTGAGATCTATCTGTTTTCTTTCACTTGAATTTATGACTTGCCTACACAAACAAACTCTTGGCAAAACCTAAACTCCCATTCTTGGTGCTGTTCTTCCTTTCCTTTCTTTGATGAAAATCACAAGCATCCATCAACAACTCTTTATCCCTCCTCAACCTATTATTTCTCATGCATGAAATGAACCATTAAATTGGTCGGCCAGTTTCTCAATCTTGCCTCACCAACACGAAAACTAATTAAATTAACTACACAAAACATCTCCCATCTCTTACTACTGTGTGCCCTTCTGTTGCTACTTCTCTTCTTGTTTACTGATCCTGTTTGAATATACTAGAGAAAATCAAACAACAGATATCGATTTAATTTATATATAAATTAAGCGATGTTGTCACCAGAGATCATCGTTTCCTCGAAGGCGGTGGGTAACAGAACTAGCACCAATAATCAAGACAATGATAACCTCTCTGTGAAAGCGTCATTAGGAGGCGGTGGAGGAGGCCGCGGTAAAACTACTACTGGATCATCAACAGCAAAGGCATTACCAATACCTCCAGCGTCAAGATGTCCCCGCTGCGATTCACCAAACACCAAATTCTGCTACTACAACAATTACAGTTTAGCTCAACCAAGGCATTTCTGTAAGACGTGTAGAAGGTATTGGACTAAAGGAGGTGCTCTTCGTAACGTACCCATCGGAGGCGGTTGTCGTAAAAACAACAAAAGTAAAAGCAAATCATCAAGTACTACTTCAACTTCATCGGTTGATTACAGTTCAAAAGATTACTCATCCACATCCTATTTATTCTCTGATAATATTCCTGTCAGTGGTGGTAGCGGATTCCTATTGAATTCATCTTTATTTCATGGATTGAACTCCCTATCATCCTCCTCCTTGGGAGTCTGTCATCAACATGATCAACTTGGCGGAAGGATCCCTTTTTCCTTGCTCAATTCATCCGCTACTACCGGTACCACTACGTCTTGTTTCGACGTCGATGCTACAGCTGGTTCCTTAATGAACGTGGGAGGTTTCAGTACTTACAATGATAACCTTGCTGGAAGTTCTTCTACACCGGCCTTTCGACGAGATCAACAGGAAACATGTCCATCCACGGTGACAAATGGTTATCATCGTGATCATCTTACATCTTCAATTGAGTCTTTGAGTAACATGAATCAAGAACTACACTGGAAGCTACAACAACAAAGACTTGCTATGCTTTTTGGTGTACGCAATCATCAGCATAATCAATATTCTAATACTAGTTTTAATACCAGTTCTGAAGTTTCTGGTCTAAATATCGAAAACCAGCTGCAGCATGCACAAAAACTACCATTGCCAGTTTCTTTTCAGAATATGGAGATTTCGAAACAGGAGGCTACCGGCGCCATCAGTATTGATCAAATAGTTGGATTACAAAGAGGTATTCATGATGCTAGCGATGATAGTGCACAAAACACTACTGATCAGTGGAGTATATTTGATAAGTACAATTCCAATACTAGTAACAATAGTACCCCCATTAACACGGTTACCACAGGCGCCAACGAGAAAGTAATTGGCAGTTGGAATGATATTCAGGCCTGGAATACCACCACTACTGGTCATCAACATTTTGCACCCTTATTGTGAGTTGCATTGAATATTAATCCAATTATATGTAGAGGAATCATGAAAACCTTCTACTGTTTTAGTATTAGCGTTGCATGATAGTGGTAGGATCTAGTTAGTAATTGATTGCTATTGTTATTGTCTCTTCTCTTGTCTTCATATCTTGATCTTTTGTGTTTTTCTACCTGTTACAAAATACAAATGGCAGGATAAAGTGGTACTATGATGTTACGTTATATAGCATTATGCAGCAAAAAGCAAACCCATAAATGAAAACGAAATGGTGATGCATAAAATACTCATGTCACATCTTGTAGTTCAATTAATGTCCCTAGCTTAAATCTGCAGTTGACTGCTTGATGCATGATTAGCATAATATCTATCAATAATAGGGCTTAATGATATTAATAATTCACTCAAGTTCTTGATTTGGTTTGTTTTGTATAATGTTCAGTCAGTAGTCATATCAGTAGCACTCTCACTCTAACACTCACTGATCAGGTGAGAGGAGATACTGATACCAGGGGGGCTATTATCAGCTTTCATCAATATCAATACAAGTACTGTTTAGTAGGGTTGAAATCATATGTTGACACTAATAGTATCTACTTTCTACTCTTTGGGTGCCTCTGGCTATATAACTTTCTCCCCTATACTACTCTTTGGTCTGCTTGGTCATTTATATTTTTTTTTTTAGTTTTAGGATGGCCTTAATTTAGGAGAAGCAGTCTTCTTCGTTGTAGCTTTATAGATTAGCTTACTTGTTTTCCCTCAAACATTATTGTTACAATATTTATGCAGCAGTCGCCATCCATTACTAGATTTTCTTTCTATACAACTCTTGCATCCATTTTTCATCGAGTGGCCTAAGGATAAGTTTCCTAAACGGAGAGCAATGACTTGATCACTTCCTACTATTCACAGGGTATAGCTGGATATATTTAAGTCCTAATTATAATCCTTAGTATAAAGTATAAACTCAATTGAATGGTGAGCAAAAACTGAAACAGTTCCGAGAACTAGCTAGTCAGTACTGTTTGTTTGTGTTGGTACTGAAGACGTTCGGATAAGTTCACTGTGTGTTCAACATAGATCCATCAGTTTGTCTCTCTTCATATATATGTACACTGCCACATCTGATATACGTACATCAAGATCATCATTCTAGATCACAATATTCGATTTGGTTTTCATGGACAAAAAAGAACACGACAACCATATATACTGCTGTTGGTATCACTGCCCCATTTCATTGTGCTCTTGCTATTTTAATATTCCAAGTGGATGTAAAAATGACGACTGTTTCTACATTGGAGATAATGGAGGAGTTAAGACTGCTAGGATTGGCTGATTAGAGATGATCTCCTTATTTTTGAGTCCGACTAATCGAATTACAATCTACATTCCATTCTTTGGCAACTCATGGTGTGAGGAAGAAAGAAACTGTTATGTATTAGGAGGGTAATAAAACATACAATGATCATATAATGGTGACAAATTTTCCTACTTCATCACAGCAGAGGAAAGGGATTTCCTTTGGTTAGTGTGGTGATATACGAAACGTAACGGTGGATGAATATACTGATGAAACCCATAAAACAAGAAATATGTTCAGTTTCATTTCGTCATTTTCCTGGTTGGATCACACCTTCCATCACTCTAATCCTCATCATTGCTTATTCTCTCTGATCACACTCTTCTTGTCTTCTTTTTAAATATTAGGTTCGTTCCAGACAGTATAATAACTGTCTATGAACAAGAACACCACCACACCGACACGAGATGGACAAAAAAACACCTACATTAGCAGTTAAACTCAGGAAAAGAAAAATGCACATCCAAGACTAGCTAGTTGAGTTGCAAAACTGTTAATATGATGTGTGACATCAATAAAAAGTTGATTATACAGGGTCCTTTACTGAAAAAGAAACTGCACAACCAAGAATAATTGTGTTCCTATACTACAGTGATGTAATATGATGTAAGATCAACTGAAATTGATTACAAGGTCTAACACACATTCTAGTATTATTAACAAAGGATGAACAAAAAAATAAAAAATGAAAGAAAGTAAGAAACCAAAACTAGAGTTAGTTACTATACTATGACTATCTAGACCACCCTCTTGTCTTATCTCGTTCTTTGATAGCCACTGCAGGATCCTTGTTAAGCCTGCTATGTGATGAGAGCCGAGAGACATTCCCTGTTTTTGCTGTTCTTGTAATTCTTGGAAATGCTTTAGATGGATCAACTCTGCCTTTGTCCAAATCTGTAGGAAGTTGCCTAGCTTTTTTCGCTTCAGCTGGCGCTATCTTCTTCTCGAGCAAAGAAGTCGATGGACCATTACTATTGTCACATTCACCGCTTCTAAGTTCCCTTTTCCTTCTTATCTCACGGAGAGGTTCAGTCCCTCCGTGACCTGGCACACGGTTGATGGAGCTTACAGTCCTGGGAAGTTGAGGATCATTCTCACTCACATATTCCTCGAAATTACGAGTCTTTCCTACAACTGGGGTACATCTAGACATCTTGGAAGAATGCGACAGTTGCAGCATAGACTCCAATTGTTGCTCTCGCTCTCTAAGTTTTTCTTCAAGCTCCTTATTCTGACATAAATGCATAAAAGAAGTTAGTCACTGCGCCCAGCATTTGTGTAAGCCAATTGTTTAGCAGATCCAACATACAATAAGCAAAGTAGAAAATTTGGTTTCAGTAAGAACCTTCTGATGAAGAAGTGCTGAATCCAGGTTCTGTTCTCGATCTTTGAGCTTGTTTTCGAGCTCCTTCACCTATGTAACATAGAGGCATTTAGAATCTAGAGTCTCAATTTCCACAAAAACAAATTTAATCCTTGTTTAGTTGTAACAAACCTTTTGTTGAAGAATCACAGACTCAGCCTGCTGTTGAGCTCTCTCCTTAAGCCTGTTTTCAAGCTCCCTAACCTGTACAAAGAACAAAAATTCAGATAAATAAAATTCACATGGCCATTAAAACTTAGTTTAGCTGTGCTCCAGCAATCTCAATAGAACCTTTCATATCCGTTCATGAATTAGCTTGAAGGACACAGAATCAACAAACCTTTTGCTGAAGGACCGCAGAGTCAGATTGTTGCTGAGCTTTCTCTTTCAGTTTGACTTCGAGCTCCTTAATCTGTGCAGCAGAACAGACCACACAAAATTAGTCATATCAATTCTATGATGTCCATTAGTGCAATGTCCCTGAACTATTAACTAGGGTGATTGATATGATACGATACAATTCTCAAGTTTAAGAGAAATTATCTAATAAAAGAATATATGGTTTAGTTATCTGTGGCAAAAAGATGAAGTGTTTACAGAACAAAACAAACCTTCTGTTGAAATGCCAAAGACTCCAATTGTTCTCGTTCTTTCAGTTTACTTTCAAGCTCTTTGACCTTTAGACAAGGAAATTAGAAGTGACGATGCATCAGAAAATGTTTGCCAATTTTTTTGTCAGAGTGGTAAAGAATAATATCAAAAGTTTAACAGAATTAACCACTAAATAACAACCTTGTGTTGAAGACCAATGCAAGTTTCTTCTCTTCCCTTCAACTTCTCATTAAGTTGCCAAACTTGTTTCTCAGATTGGTTGTGCACCTCCATCTTTGAATCTATTTGTCCTTCAAGTTCTTTAACCTTTTCTTGTTGGTTTTTGCACAGCTGATCCTTGGATCTCACTTTGAATTCCAGGTTTTGTATGTTCTCTTCTAACTTCTTTAAAGACTCATCTTTGGATCTCGACTCTTGCCTTGCTTTATCAAGCTTCAGAATAGTTGGAAATGAAAAAGAAGTAAGTAACAAGCTTATATAGCAACTCAACCACTAGCTCAGTAGTTCTGCATTCTAACTTTGAAAGGAAACTTAAGAAACGTCTGAATCACCAATGCTTTTCCTACCATGGTTTTCAATTTTTGAAGCTCGGCAGTGTCCACTTGCTTCTTTGCAGGACCCAGCTCAACTCCTCGAACCCTTGTTGCAAAATTTAGTGAACTTAGTGTCTCACCTAAGTCATTCTCTGAAGGACTGATTTGAACAAACATCAAAGTTTTTGAGTCTCCCCCTGCAATTCAGAAGTTCAAAAATATGTAAATAATGATATTAAGCATCCCACTCTGACAAAGCAAATTTTTGGTAAACTTGGACTTGCCTAATGAATCTTGAAGTAAGTGTGTTAGCTTCGAGTTCCTGAAAATGCCCCACGAAAACAATCAGCAGCTGAGGAAAAAAGGCTAGACCAGAAGATAAGCAAGTCCGAGTAAAACCTGTAAGGAATGTGACTGCTTTTATTTGCTAGAGCGGATATGACATCCCCAAGAGCTGAAAGGGATCTGTTGATGTTTTGAGCTTCCTTTAGTCGCTCCCCCTGCACATCAGTCTTCGCCAGCCTCTCACTACCAGCCAAATCTACTAACCATAATTTGCTTTTGGTGCAGTCACCATTCATCAAGTTTTTAGATTTTACCATTATAGAGAGCATGCTGTACCACAAATAAAGAAAGTAGATTAACTTAGCATACTCTTCAAGGCTCAGATTATTGAAGGGAAAAGTAAAATTACTACGAACCAGTGAGATCTGCTACTGTGCTCATTCACATTATTAGATCCCACAGCCCTTGCATTACTTCCAGCCTGCAATACATCCCAGACCTCTTTAATGTTCTCAACTTTAGCTTCCACAATTCCTGGAACATGGTGAACTCCTTCGGAAGCTTGCCGTATCTCCAACCTATAAACAAGATACAAACTCCGGTAAGTATTCCATTATATAGAAAAAGGAGAACAGTAATGAAACCAGTTCATTTTTAATAACTGTTTGCAAGAGGTTATAAGCTTACTTCTTTGTTGCTGGGGACGTAGCAAGCAAGTCCCTAATCTGCTCATTGTAAACTTCAAGCACGCTGACAGATATGCTGTAAGTAAATGTTTCACTCCTTTCCCTGGCTCTATTAAACAGCTCCTCAAGAGTCCTGTAATTGACTCCTCTATTATTCTCCGGACCCTCCATCGTGAATGTCTTCCCAGTCCCTGTTTGCCCATATGCAAATATACAAACATTGTATCCATCTAATACTGAAACCACCATCGGTGAAGCATCCACAAACACATCAGCTGTTACGGCGAAAGACATTCGAAGTTAATAAATATTTCAAAGTTCCTACTTTGATTGACTGCACTCAACAAAAAACAACGTGTGGAAATACCTTGTCCATCCTTTGGAGTATAAACCCGGTCAAACTTGAAAGTCTTCTTAGTGGAGCCACCAGTCAGTACTCCAAGATCCCCATCTTTGGCAGCTTCAAATTCAACAACTGTTGAATACCCAGCTGAGATATCTTCCTTGCTTAATGGGCGGCATCTACAGAACACCCTAATATTCCCTTTAGATTCCTGAACTTGGTTATATAGTTTCTTCCTCATTGTTTGTTCCTCCAAGTACTTTCTTTTGAGATCATCACATTGTGCCACTACAACAAATATTTTTAATTTAATGAGATGCATATCGTACATTGAACAAATCTGCAGATCAAGTGGAGCTCAACTTACCCAATGCTTGAACAGCAGACACCATTTGATTTAAATCAGGAATCGAATCGGCACATTCATGGGCTTCACGGGACAGCTGCGACTGCTCTGTTTTCATTATCTGCAAAAGAAATCTAAGTAGTAAGCACTAGGAAAGTGAATTCTAATATGGTCTTCATTTAGAAACAGACATTTATCTGTATTATCATGAAGTCAAACGTAGTACCTTAATTTTTCTTTCCAAGTTATTAATAGCTACAACCCAGGACTTCTTATCACGTTCATATGTACAAGAAACATCGTTCAACTTTGCTGCTTGTTTTTGCATGGTTTTATCTACAGATACAAACAGTCATAATAAGCTGTCCATTTTCCCAATCACGAAAAGTACATTGTGTTAGCATCTTATGGATCCAATACAGAATATTTTCTACAGAAAAAAATAGGCCTCCAGTATGTCCACCACATGCCCATATAGTGTTGGCTCATCTTTAACTTCTACTTGAACAATACCAAAATTTTATACTCAGTTTCATGTAATTTTACCAAGAGCATGGAGTTCAATCATCTTATCATCAAGCTCCATTCGAACCTTCTCCAACTGCTCATTTGCAGCTGTAAGAGACATCCACGCTTCATAGCATTCATTAGTCTTCAGCTGGCACTGGCTAGTCAAATCATCTATCTTCTTCTCAAACTTAGCCGTCGATTTTTGTTGAATAAGTTTATGCTGCAAATACATCAATCGAAGATCACATAAATACACACATAGAAGAGTATATATTTATAATCTACATCATAAATTGGTTCCTTACCTGCATGTAAGGAACTTCAATCTCAGTTGAACAATTGTTGCATGTAAGGTACTCCGGATTCATAGAGGGAGCTGGAATGGAAGTTAGTTAGAGTTAGTTGCAAGATAGCACAAATTTGTTCAAAATGTTGGGTCTTATTGCTGCTCATATTCAGACTCAAAAACGCACCTGATAATTTGGATGCTTTTCTAATGCAGATACCACTAACTATAGGGGTTCCACTGACCCCTTCAAAGCTTAAGTTAATTGCTCCACCCTCCCCCACAGAAACCCTAGCATCAAGCAGCTGCAAAGGTTTATTGGCCCCAACGGTAGCGTAAATATCCAGATCAGACAAAACCTGTTATCACCATTATCCAACATCAGAGAGATAACACTAATCAAATACCAATACCAATAAAACACACACATATCCAAAGTTCATTAAGAAAAAAACAGTCACCTTCTCTCCCTGTAACAAAACATTGAACACCCTCATTCCCTTAGGCCCATGAGTGTATATGATCTCGACAAAATGAAGATCAACAAAGTAATCTCCAGGAGGAAGATTTTCAAACTTGTAACTGAAGTTTCCACTCCTTGCTGATTGATATACCGACGCATAATCACCACCATTTTCTATACTCTCATCTGTTTTTGATGCTTGTCCTCCTTGAAAGCATCTGTCTGCCTCAAATCTTATACCATTCTCTTCTTCATTTAACACCCCACCACCAGCATTCACAAACATCACAAAATCCTCTACAAATTTCAAGAAACAAAATTATGATTTCGAATGGAACAAATCAAAACTAAAAACTAGAACCCCCAAATTCATCAAAACCCTAGTTTAGCTCAACAATCGTTTCAATTAATACTCTACAGAATAATACCCTAATTACACAATCAAGAAAAATTTGTAAACCCTAAGATCTAAAAACCCCAGATCTTAAAACCCTTCAATAAATCTACAACAAACATAAAAGAGGGGAAATCAAAGTGACGAACTACTTACCCATAGAGTTGAATTTTGAAAATCCAGTAGGAACCAATCTGGAACCAGACATACAAAGAATTGAATCCAGTAAACCTGTACCCATATCTTCATCCATATCCATACTCAAATCTTTATTATAAGGTTTCGGAGATCTATAATGGGTAAAAAAAGATGAGTTCTGGTCAGGTAAGTCTTTCTCCCAATCATAAACCGTAGACAAACAAGAATCAACATCTAGGGTTTCCAATTTGTTTCCTTCTTCCATTGAAATTGAAATCTTTGGGTAACCTAAAACACTTCTTGAAACAACTCAGTGAAAAAACTGAAATCCTTAATAATTGTTGATGAGGAAAATGAGATCTGTGACTGTGATTATTATTTTTGTCCCCCTTTCTTTCTTCTTCTAATTCAAAGTTCCGAATTTTGAAAATAATATGACCGTTTTAAGAAACTACCGTTACTCTCTTTATTAGGTTTTATCCTTTTTTAACTCGGTGGGGTCGATTCGTAGATTTCTCATCCTACACAAACCGTCAGTCCCCCCATGATTTTGGAATTAAAAATTTGAGCCGTGTGCGAAATATTGTCCGGCTGAGGAGGACTCGTACAAGCAGAAAGTGCCACCAAGAGATTTATGCCCTAATATATCAAGCGTTCCAATCTTAACCTTTCATTGAGTGAGGTTCTTTTGCCGATTCTCTGAACGACAATGCTTCGAGCATTATCACAAACAAAACGAAAATGCCAAAGATATTGAGAGAAGAAATTCTGGCAGAGAGAGCGTGACTGTGTGAGGAACCTATTTGTACAGTACATATGCCGATGATAGAGGAGTTCTCAAATGACGTGAGCCTAACACTGTTGCAAATAAAATATTCAATTTAGTCACTGTTTGTCGGAAAAAAATAGATACTGTAAGAGCAACTCCAATGGTCCACACCAAATTTGATTGTTTGCCAGGCCATGTGGATAGACAAACTTAATTTCGTGCAGTGGGAGAAAAGTTTTTCGAAGCGAAATTAGCCGGTCGGATTTCCAACAACTATTTTCCTCCTATAAACCCATTCAAACTTTCAACTCACACCAAAATTCTATCTTCTCTTGAAATGTCTCATAAAGAAATTTCTTTTTCTGTGAAGCTAAACTTTGAGGCTGTTGTAAATAAGATATGTAATTTTAAAAAAAAAATGAAAATGGTTAAAAAGAAAGAGTTGTGCAAGTTTTAGAAGTTAATCCAGGAAAATGTGTTGTTAAAAGGCAAAAAGAAATTCCATTTTGAAAGTTAACAACCGAAGTTTCAAAAACAAAGGAGAAACAATTCATGAGCGGGTTGAATGGAAGTTACGTCAAATGAAGAAAACCAGAAACAATTCCCTTAGATGATCTCACCCACAACTAAGAGTTGCTATGACCCAAAGTCGAAGACTTTAATAAACAAATCAGATCACACGAGAAGTCTACAGGAATAGATAAATCTGTCTCCCACGAAATACCTACGAGTTTTGTTAAATCTTTGATAAATCTAAGGTGAACAGAACCAATTGATATACTTAGGACTTATATTCCCGAAGAACGGCCTAGAAATATCAATCACCTCACAATAATCTTAATGACTAGCGAAACAAGATATTGTGGAATTACAAACGATGAGACGAAGATGTTTGTGACTACTTTTCTATCTTGCCTATCGGAGAAATTAATCTCAAGCCAATATTACGATTGCACTCAATCACGATAGAAACAACAAGATCAGATCACGCAACTACATAGAAAATAGTTGGGTCTGGCTTCACAATCCAAATGAAGTCTTCAAGTCGTTCACCTACAAGGTCTCGGTAGAAACCTAAGGTTAAAGGAGAATCGACTCTAGCTTATACAACTAGCTACACACATGAGGTGTGGGGATTAGGTTTCCCAGTTGCTAGAGTTCTCCTTTATATAGTCTCCAAATCAGGGTTTGCAATCTAAGTTACCTTGGTAACAAAGCATTCAATATTAACCGTTAGATGAAAACCTGATTAGATTCAAGCTATTATCTTTCAACCGTTAGATCGAACTTAGCTTGTTATACACAAATGAAATGCACGTTCATTTAGGTTTGTGTAACCGTACCTAAATGTGTATACCTAGTTGGTTCAACAGTAGTTAACCAATGGTTAGCCATATGAGCACTTTCATATCAACCTTATTCATCTTCAACATAACTAGTTCAAATGACTCAAAAAAACTAGTTAGAGAGTTGTTCAGTTGCTTAAATCTCATAGAAGTATATAAGACACAATCGAAGCAAAAACGATTTTGATTCACTCGAATCAATTCATGAACATTATAGCCACGGTTTGCAAATATGTATTCCTTAGTTTATATATGTCTTAGTTCACGAATAAACAGCTTTTTAGAAAATAACCTACTCAAGTACGCATACCTGTACGCATACTTAAGTACCGGATTAAGTTTGTTTTCGATTCACAAACTCCAAGCCAGAAATTCACGGGATGTGAACTTCCTCGCAAGACGCGTATGGGTACGCAGACTTAGCTTCCACATCCCGAACCGATGAAAGTACGCATGCTTTAGTTCAAGGATTTTGGACTTACACAAGTATGAGTTCACATACAATGTTTATATCCATTCAAGGTTATATATTCTAAACCCTCATTTCAATCATTGAAACATTCTTAGAGGATGTTAAATAGAGGTTATTCACACACTCTTTTTCATCAAAGCGATTTTCAAGATATTGAAATAATCAACATGACTTTCGTCACTTGTAAAGATGAACTTGGCCAAAGAGAAAGCTTACCAACACATATTTCGAGAAATAGATAAGCGAGATAAACTCACCGAAATAGCAAATGTGTATAATCGAAGTCTATATAGCAATACGATTTTTGTCTCAAGATAGGAGATAGAGTAGATATACTTTTGAGTGATAGATAAGTTCAAGTCTCCACATACCTTTTAGTCGATGAAGTTCCACCAGTTCCTTGAGTAGTTCTTCGTCTTTGCATGATGAACGCCGTGGAGTCTAGAGATCAACTACACTTTCTATCCTAGTCCGAGACTTAGCTATAAGTAGACTAGAAATCAAGACTTATAGTTTTGGCAACTAAACTTGACAAACAAGCTTGAGATAGCAACGCTTGCGAGTTCGACCGAGCAGTGCTCTAACACATATCATGAATTATTTTCTTCCTAGATCTAGTGATTTTTCGACTTCTAACCACTTGGTTGTTTAGAACTCGAAATTAAGCTTAAAACACATATGTTAATGAAAATCTCAAGGCTTGCATATTCATTGTTGAGCTTGTAAGTTTTTATTTTGGTAGTTTACTAATAATAATTTTCAATCACTTGACTTCACAAACTCATGAATTAAGTTTTTACAACTCAAAATATAAGGAAAAAAAATCTTTGAGTTTGCGAACCTAATATAGTGAGTTCGCGAATCTGTCAGAGAGAATTTCTCTGAGCACTTTTTTATTATGAGTTCGCTAACATATTAGGCTGAGTTCACGAACCTATAAAAGAAAAACTTCTCCCGATCTATATTGTCATTTGAGTTCGCAAACCTATATATATATATGAATTCATGTACCTATCTAGTACAATAAAATTCTCTCGAGAGCATTTGAGTTCGCGAACCTAACAAAGTTTTGTTAAGTCTATTATCTCTGGGCTCATTCATGCTTCTTTTTTGGATTTCAATGTAAAATTTATACATGCTTACGAGTTGTTGATTCTTAGCAAGTTCATTTGGTTAGAACGTACAATTCTTTTCTTGAAAGTTTGAAGTTATTTTTGGTAGTAATTCTTTACATACAATTCACTTGAGCTAACAATTGTCTACAACTTCAAACCATGGAATGAACCTCATTGCAAGTATAATTCTTTTCGAGGAGATAATTGATAGGGTGTAGAATACATCCTATTTATTATCTATTGTTTATGCTTTCTTTGCTATTTTTCTTGTGAATTATGTATTTTACGCTTGTTTTGAGTGTTATAGCTACTATGGAGTCGCACAGAGGAAAAGAAGAAGAAATCACCCAATTTGAGTAAAAAGAGCAAAATAGTCATTCTTGGGCGAACACTATCCGGAGCCCGGTTAATGTTAAGGGGCAACTCTTTTGGGAGGATCACTACAGACAGGTCAGTCAAGGTTAAGAGGGCTGGAAACTTGGATAGCCCTTATCAAAGCGACCACCTGATATAGGCACCCATAAGGGGTGGTTCTTACGTTGGGCGTTTCAATCCCAAATCATTACACAACCCTAAGAATTAAGAAATCTCATTCACTCGTCTTTCTCCACACCTGAAACCGAGAGAAGAACAAATGATTCTTTGTTGAGTGAGATCGAGAGATGAGAAGGAGAATTGAAATCGGTGTTAGGCGAGACAAAGTGAAGTTCTTTGTTGTGATTAGAGAAGGATTTTCGGCTATAACTCAATTCTGAAGTTGTGATGAATATGCGGTGGCGGATGGAAGGCTGCAACAGAGAAGAAATTGCGGATGAAGGTGGTTGAAGTAGTTCTTTGTGTAAGATGGGTTCGATCTGTAAGATGGGTTTCGATCTGAAGCTACAGCAGAATGGAATCGTAGGTGGGTTTGATGTTGGGTCTCAGGGGATCGAAGTTGTTAAAACTGAGCTAGGGTTTGATTCGAATTGTTGATGTCGAAGATTGAGGTTCTGGTGATAGGGATGGTGGCTGTGGTTGAACCGCCCAGTTAGACCAATCAGCTGAGTTAGAAGCTGACTCAGTGACTGACTCACTCTGCCCCTTGACCGTTGACTGACGGTTTGACCCTTTTGACCGTTAGTCCTAACGGTGGGTATGACTAATATTCCGTCGAATATACCGATGACGGTGAAATTTTCAGTGGCCGCGGTGACGAATTCCGGTCAAATTCCGCCATAATACCGTTTTCCGGCCATGAGCCAAAAATCCGAGAATTTCTGTGGACTTCTCTCATGGGTGTGAAGACTTGGACTAGGAATTGGATGGAGAATTTGGCTCAAATTTGAAAAGAGAAGATGGAAGATGAGAAAGACTTGAATTTGGAAATTGAATTGCTAAAGGAAAAGGATTATATTCCTTGGAAGATTTGGAGAATATTGAAGCCTATAAATAGAGAAGTTTTCTACATCTTTTACATACCTCTTTACACACACAACACTTGTGTTTTTGCTAGCTTTTGAAAATTCTTCTTAATTATTTGTGTGAACTTGAAAATTCTCCTTTTAATTATTTTGTGTGAATTTCAAAAACATGAGTAGCTAATTTTCTTATTGATTGAGGATGAATTCCTAGTTCTTAATATATGATTTGAGTTTTGTTTCAATTCTATCTTGAAGTTTTTTCACATGATTATCGTTTGTTTTTACTAATAGGAATGTTTATTCATTCATTCATGATTGATAGATTGTTTAGAGTGCACGCTAAATTGATTTGTTAATTTGATCTAAAGCTAGTGAAAGTTAGGAGATAAGTAATCGTTTCTTGACTCTTTACATAAGTAGCAAACACGAGACCTTACGGAGGGATTCCGTGGAGCAATTGTGTGTGAAAACAACGTTAGCAAGTAAACCTTGATCTAAGAGTTTAACTACTAATATTAACCTAATAAGTTCATAAATCTTAATGCGTTTATTTAAATTACATCTTGAGTGATCTACTTCTAGGTGGTTTGGTAAATAGAATCCGGTAGTCGATAACTTCCGTGTCCGGTGATACAAGGGATTTAGGGGTTTAGCAATGATCTAGCTGCTTTACCTACGGTTGGTGATAATCTGTGACTAATAACAAGTGGATGAAAAACATAACTTTAATCATTGTTTTGCAACGAAGAATGATTCCTTGATCTTGTCTCTCTTATTGATTTCAACTTTATCTTTTAATTGTTTTGTTTATTTTCTTTTGCTTTTTACACCCCCCTTTTGTGACAATTTTTACAACTAGAATCTCTTGCTCCTCGTGGGAACGAACTTGACTTCCATTATATTATTTTTAATTGAGTGGAAATAGATATTAATTTGATTGCACCTACGACACGCATCAATAATTTGTGTATTTGATTGATTTAGAAATTGAGAATTATCTTAGGTTGGAATAAATTCATTGCTTACATCCTAATCAACCCAATCTTGATTGATCACTTTAAATTGGAGACATCAGCAACACAGAAAACTTAATCCTCACACTCTTGTGTATCTTGTGCAAATTTGAAAAGACGAGGGTACCCAAATATACCTCAATCTAAAAAAATTCCACCTATAAGTCCTTTATCCGAAAGTGATTGTCTATGGACTGAGTCGAGACAATACAACTAATCGGTTCACACTTCGTGTGATCGTCCATGGATACGAGATCGAGACAATACAACAACGAAGTATGTTTACTTGATAAGAGGTTCAGACTTAACTAAACACAATAGGATTACTATAAAGTAAATAGGAATTAACGTTTATGTATTTTACTTCTAATTATAATAAAAACAATTATAATTGCGGAAATAGAATAGTAAAAGACACAACAAGATTTTGTTAAGCCATAAACAATTCATACAAACCAAATAAATCAACTTGCATAATTATTCACCTCAACCGGAAGCAATTAAAACAACATAGACATTAAAGCATTCGCAATTGCACCGAAATTTTGTAAGCCTAAACGATTGATACCAAACAATAAAGCAAGATAACAATAGTTTTTCTTAACCGGAAACAATTGAATCACACACACATCCATACACAAATAATGGAATAGAACATCAATTGTACCGAAATTTTGTTAAGCAAAAGCAATAAATATACGCAATAAACTCAGGCTTTTCTTAAACAGGAAAACGAATAACTAACAACGTCGTTACCTCAAATTTCGCATCGTCTTCTCCAATATGTTTGCATCTTCTTCCAGGGAGAATTGATATCGAAATATCATTATGTTGTCATCCTTATAAAAACAAAAGAATAACAACAACCAACCTTTACCAGAGAAAGGTTGAAAACCGATTTTTAACTATTGCAAGCAAAAGTTGAAAACCCCGAAACACATATGCTTTTATGATAAACCAAATGATTCAACATATTGTGAATTTTGCACATATTGTTTCAATCAGAACCCCTCATGATCCTTTGATAAAGCCTACCAACATGGGCTAGAACTTAATCCTGCTAAACCAAAAAGTCACCCAAACCATAAGGGTTCACAACATATGAGATCGAATATCAAGGTTAGAAAACCGAAATCAAACATCCCATAAACTGAATATTCAAAGCAAAAATATAAACATTCATTCATATGAATTTGCTTCTAGGAATCGGTCATACCACACTTCTAAACAAGTTTAGAATTGGTTATAACACATGAATTCATACAAAAAAACAGTTTTAGACATAACTTTTGCATACTAAGTCCGAATTCAGTAATTTTTGGATCGTTTTGACCACAAAAGCAAGAGCTGCACAAATATGATCAGTAGATATCAACATCATCAACTCAAAATTACCGTTTCTATCAAAATCTCAAAAATAGATAGAGAAGGTATGAGTATAGAAAATAAATCTCCCTAAAGATGTTAATTGGTCATAAAATAATCGAGAGATCATGTGCTCAGTTTTTCATGTGCTTCCTCACCTTTAAAAATATTGAGCACTAAGGTGAGTATGCACATTCTAACACAACTAGGTTGTGTTAAGTTGAGCCTTGTCTTGTTCGTCACGAGTGACTAAGACAAAATCATCATTCTTGACCTCTTGCTTGGTTTGTTTTCTCTTGTTCCATCTCTTGTTTTTCTTATTTGACTTGTGATGAAGAGTGTCATTATCACAACATCCACTAGTACAAGAGAATTCATACATGATGTCTTTCTTTAGTCTTTCAAGAAAACTATTGTAATTATTGTCACCAATAATTAACAGGCGAGAGTCATTCTTGTGACTAACTTTTGGTCCCTTTTTGGCTATGAAGGATTTTGGGACCCATTTAGAGTTGGGTTTCGCAGGAGCAGCTTTCTCCTTCATACCATTAGGATCATTGTCCTTTTGAATATTTTGCGAAACACCCTTTCTCCAATTTGGAACATCAGATCTTGTTTTTGCATTTAAAAATTCATCTCTCTTTTTATAATTGGGTCTTTTATGAAACGACCTTTTCGAGTGATATGCAAAATTTGAACTATCATTATAATAATTCTTTTTCCTAAACTTAGGACAATACCGATCTGAGTTCCTTTGGAGAGCGATCTTAGCCAATTCGTTTGTTGCAAAAGAAAGTGTGTCTTTTAACTTACGAATATTGCATCCCCATTCCACAGGCCCTTTATTACCACAATAACTACAATGCTTAGTAACATACGAAGTGTGAGTTTTAAAGTTAACTTTTTTTGGATCCTCTTGCATTGGAGCTCGATGATTTTTCTTTCTCTTATTCTTCTTCTTATCTTTGTTCAACTTTGTTGCTTTCTTGACATTAGCAGAAGTGCTCTCTTTGATTGTCGTTTTTGAAGAGTATGGTTGAATATGATTCTTAGGCTTGACTGGTTTTACTTCTTCACAAGGAATACGAGCATCTTTTACCTCAGTGGAAGCCTCTGGTTTAGAAGAATTTGTAGCTTTAACAAATTTTACTTCTTTGCTAATACTAGAAGCATCTATTCCCTTATAGCCCAATCCTCGTGTATCACGCTGATTTCTACTTGCTTCTAACATTGAGGTTAAATTGTTTGAGCTAACATTGAACTTTTTAAGGTCCATATTTTCTTCTTCTAACGTCTTGATTTTATCAAGAGCACTAGCTAGATCAGCCTCAAGATGTATTTCTCGTGAGAGATATTCTCCTTCTTTCTCTTCAAAGTTCTTTTGTTGAGAGTTAATCCTTGCATCAGATTCAACAAGTTTCTCTTCCAACAAACGTACTTTTCAAGAGTCGCATTACGGTCTTTCTGAGCTTGAAAAGACTAGCACATACTTTGTCATTAAGACTCTCAGTTTGTGAGAATTTTTATTTCAAAGAAGTTATGCTCTTCATCGAGAATTTCATACTTTAAAGTTAAATCTCGTTCTCTTTCAAGTGCTGAAAGAAGTTCATTAGAACAAGTAAGAAATTGTTTGCTCAATTCCTTTAGTTCAGAAGTTTTTACACTTGATCTTTCATCAGAAATCTCAAGCATAGAACTCAAAAAATTCTCGTCATCAAAAGAGATTTTTTCGAATCGAATCATTGATTACGAATACAGGGCTTAACTTAATCTCCTCTAGAGAACCTTCATACTTATTCTCAGAAGAGCAAGTAGAACTTGATGAACAAGCCCCTTTTAAACATTTCTTAAAATCAAAACTTCCAATGTCTTGTGATACGTTAACTGAGTCTTTCTTTAGTTTTCGCTCTCGCTTAACTTTCTTTTGACTCATGTCTTATAGGTTGGATCGCACCAAACACAGATTGTTAGATCTTTCATGTTTGCCTGCTCTGATACTAATTGAAAAGACGAGGGTACCCAAATATACCTCAATCGAAAACTTTTCCACCTATAAGTCCTTTCTCCGAAAGTGATTATCTATGGACTGAGTCGAGACAATACAACTAATCGGTTCACACTTCGTGTGATCGTCTATGAATACGAGATCGAGACAATACAACGACGAAGGATGTTTACTTGATAAGAGGTTCGGAATTAACCAAACACAATAGGATTACTATCAAGTAAATAGGAATAACGTTTGTGTATTTTACTTCTAATTATAATAAAAACAATTATAATTACGGAAATAGAAAAGTAAAAGACACAACAAGATTTTGTTAACGAGGAAACCGCAAATGCAGAAAAACCCCACAGGGACCTTGTCGAGAATCAATACTCTCGGGGATTAAGCCGCTATACAAAATCAAACCAACTTCGTATAGTTGAGACCAAGCAACTAAACCTATAGTTCACCTAGTTATGTATGTATTCCCACGCCTCCGACTTATGAATAAGTCACGTACTTGGAACAATTCCTTTGGTTCGTATTCCAAACAGTAAAGGAACAATAAATATGTTTGGTATCAACTCTTTTCAACCAAGTAATGTGAGTTAGACAAAAGTCTCTTCCGTTTATCTCAATAAACTCCTTTGTCGATCCCCTTAGATCTATCTACTAACAATTACAAGTAATCGTCTAGATTTTGCAATCAATACTTTGAATCACAAGAATCGTATTGATGCTGGTCTACTCAACTAATCAATCCAATCTACCACAAGGATAAACTGATTATAGTTGGATCCTCTTTAACCGAAACAAGTATTGTGCACACCCAAGATTATGAACCCAAATCGAAATCTTCACCCTTATAGTTCTTAAGTCACGTACTCAAGTGAGAACAATTTGTATAGACCTTTGGTTCGTATTCCAACCACAAAAAGATGGAACAATAAAATATGTTTGAATCATGAATAATGAAGCAACTCTTTCTTGCAACCAAGTAATGTGAGTTAGTCCAAACAACTAATTCGCTTAGGTGATGTCTATGAGGATTTTGCAAATCATGCGCCACAAGGCAAGGCAGATTAATCACAAGAATCAAGACAAGACATGGGAAAAGATACACGCTTCTGTTAGATTCTTCCACAAGTGTGTCCTTTGGAAAGTGGGGGTTTAGATATTGTAGGACTTTTTGCAACTAATCAATCCAACTATTTCTACCCTGACAAGGATTATGTATGTATTCAGATTACAACCCAACCGAAATCTCCCCAGCAGTCACCCTTGGAACGGACCTTGTCAAAGCAGTTGTTGTTAAAATCTAAACTATGTTTCGATCTATAGTTCACCAAGTACTTGGAAAATGATAAGGCAAGATCAATGGGTCTTTGCATGCAAAGTGTAAAGCGTCCTGCGTTTTGTCATGAAAGTCTTCTTTGTCTTCAAATCTTCTTAGATCTTCAATAAACGCCAGCACACAATCAACTTGAATCTCTTGTTATCAATCACACACAGAACGGGGTCTGTTAACAATGGATTATCACAATACGTCTTTAGATCTAAAAACAGTCTAAAGATCCCCATCGAAACTTAGATCTAGTTTGAGTGAATCTTATATCAGAAGAGAAGATTCTCACGCATAAACAAACTAGGTGCAATCAAAGTTCAACAACCGTTAGTCAATCAAATCAATCGAAAACTAATAATAAACCGCAATTATCTAGTTTCCCACCAACGGTACTAATAGAGCTTCTCAATCCCAAAGAAGTATTTAAACTGAACGGACGTAAGAGATCGCCTAATTAGGTTACTTTCCTCTCCGAATAGGGGGTTCCACCAGTAACAACACAACTAGGTAGTTTTGCTGGCTCTGAGGATTAGTTTGCTAGAAATGCAAACTTTGATATTTATAGACCAAAGAAGTTTGGACACCAAGGAATTTCCAAAACCGAAAATATTCTCAAGATATGCAATATATTCTAGATTCGGTTTCCATTATTCCTGGAAATGCTCTGTCCAAACATTGACCGAAAATCTCTTAGAAAATCTCCAATTAGTAAATGCACATTATCAATTTTTATTTTCCCAAAATGAAATTACAAACCTTAATTAAAATATTCTCAATTTATTTTTTCGATCCGGGATTTTCCTTTTGCTATTAAGGAATATCTTTGAACAATAGAAGATAAGCGTTACATCACATGTTCAAAGTATGTCGACATCTTTTTACGTTTCCACATTAACCAAATATATTTTCGGTGTCTCTAATATTTCTAGAATAATAGAAAATTCGAAAAGATATTTTTGGATAAATTTTTGTGTTAAAAACACAAAACGTGCTCAGACTCTAGAACTTAAACACAAGAAACTCTAAAACCTACTATGGCTTTCGCAACCGCAACAAATAAATTGCTTGGATTCACATGCTTCGACCTACATACTAGTAGGGTACCAGCTACTCCAAATTTCATCTAGAGCTGCTAATCAGTGTATAGAATAATGCAACATCGTCCTTTTTTACCTTTAGAAAGTAATTGTGGAGCTTATTTTCTTCGTCTAAAGGTGTATAAAGATGGATAGGCATGCAATAGTTTTAACTACTAGATCAGCATGAGAAATTAAAAGAACATGAAAAAAGACAACTGGAAATCACCTTGGCCAGAAAATTAGCAAATTCATTAAGCTTATTTTTCTGCATTGATGAGCATATCGGAAAGACACTCAGCAATTGTCTCCAATTGTTCCTCTGAGAATGCACATTGTTCAGTGTGCATAAGCTAAAATAGAATCGCATCTCAATAAACTAGTAATGTAGCACTACAAGTTCTTGTATCCACCAAGCTGCTGCGTAAAGTGTTTTGCTGTAGCTTCGGTGATGCAAAGA
Organism: Papaver armeniacum; assembly: GCA_023531295.1. Taxonomy (NCBI): domain Eukaryota; kingdom Viridiplantae; phylum Streptophyta; class Magnoliopsida; order Ranunculales; family Papaveraceae; genus Papaver; species Papaver armeniacum. The sequence goes on along the minus strand of JAJJWW010006981.1, from coordinate 178,562 downwards.
GAGATCACCTCCTCCACAATACTCTAGTATAAGATGCATCCTCCTTTGGATCTAAATTGCATAAATCAAGCATCAATTTTGTGAACTGGACTATCTTGTTTTTTTTTTTTTTTTTTTTTTTTTGAGGTAACAGTTGCATACATCTTCCGTGCTAGAAATCAAGTAATTTAGTCCGAGCACCACCCACAATTTTGCAATATGTAAGTCAGGATCATTACTACTGATATAACTAGTGACTAATTCACACTTCATCCACATAAATATTATTTTGAATTGAGAATTTTAGTAAAAAGAAAGGGAATATGAATAAAAATTATTAACCTCGATGATGTCGTGTAATCTTATGATGTTGGGATGATAAAATTTCATAATCTCCACCATTACGACGCCCACCACTATCAACTCAACACTCCAATTTCATTTGTTCTTCAATATTGTAAGGTTTTGAAATTGTTTGAGGTTTGAGAAATTAAGGGTTCTAAGTAAAGAAGTATTAAAATTTGGGGGGTTTAGAAATTGTAAGATTGAAGTTATGCTTAAAGATTGCTTCAATCCTCTAGTAGATTCACCTCCACTCGGTGTTTTTTTTTTTTTAATAAAGATGGTTATATTAAAGGGGAAAAATTTATGTACAGAAGTAGGAACCAAACAACACACACATTACGTATGCAGTATTGTATCCCACTGAAACAAGATTTGATTTACAGAAAATCCCCTAAATACATCATTACCAAAAAACCAAAGAGCAATAGTTTGCTTCACAAGCATAATCAATTCTGCCGCTTCTTTAGGTCTACCACCATTATGAACCCTCTTGCTTCTCTCTTTCCATAAGTGCCACATAACAACATAAATTGTCTTCCACCACACTTCCATGCACCTCCCTGACAAATTATTCAATCTCCATGCTTCAAAGAAACCTTTTACTGTATTAGGAGCAATCCATGAAACCTTGAAAGAATTAATAAAGTGAGTCCAAACCTCATAAGCATAAGAACATGAAACCAAAAGATGATCTGAATCTTCGACCTCCCTTTTACACATAGGACAGATTACACTTTGGAGCTCAACGCCTCTATGTTGCAGCATACTTATTGTTGGCAAAGAATTATGAAAACAAGCCCATAGCATGAAACTCACTTTATGTTGATCTCAACTCCTCTATGTTGATCTCAACTCCTCCACTCGGTGTTTGTGATGATATTAAGTTTGTTTCAGTGTCTCTCTCGATTAAAATAATAGGAAAATTTTAATGAGATAATTCGAACAAAGTACAGTCAGATAGACGTAATTTTTTCTTTGAACTCAGAGATAAATAAATCCATAAATAATATTAAGATCGATAATTTGTTGCTTTAACATAACAAATAGAGCTCACATAAAAGAGCTCTAAATGATAGACCTTACATGCATTTTTCGCAACAAAAAAAATAATTAGATAAACCCTTACATAATTATATATATTTTGGAACATTCCATAGTCAAAGACAACTCTAGTTCCTAGGACAGAAACAGAATCAAAAGCTAAATTCCTTTTAAGCTAGATAGTAGTAAATTCCTAAGAAATATATTAAAGATATAATAATAGTGTAATAAAGTGAATGCATTACTAGACTTCAAGACCGTTGATTTGTATGCATCGGGCGACATCATAGGCTGCACTACTAGACGGATTGTTCAGCACGGTTTAAGCCTCTCTTTCTGCTCATGCTCGTTCTCGTGCAGCCTTGTTCGACCAGGTTTCTCGAAACTGCAAACAAACAGGCGTAAGACTACGAGTACAAAGGTTTTCACAAATATGACAAAACGTTTACTAGTAAATAATAATATTATATGTTATGAGAATGACACCCACCTTTGTAAGAAATGCCAAACTGGCTACCAGAAGTGGTAGCCACACATGCATAAGGCTTGGTGCGTCTTTGGTACGATAGTGCCTTGCCAGGTTCTTGGCTGCTACACTTGCGAATCCCGAGAGGATTCCCTCAGCAGCTCCAGTAATGTCCTCTTTGTAAAACTAGCATGTGATCAGGATATGACCGCCACAGAAGCAGCTCATATATGTAAGATAATTTCTTATATGATAATTATCTCTATTGGGCCCATGTGAGAATCTGGTTATATTTAGGATATTGCTAAATATCTAATCCATGGTTTATATAAGGAGTTAGTATCCTATTTATGCTCTTCCTTGATGGACGGTCGAGATCTAAAGTCCAATACTAAAACCATAGGAACTTGGTCCTCTCTCTACCTATAAAAGAGAAACAATATCCATCACTATTGTGTCTAAGAAATTACCACTCATTACAGCTAAGGTCAAGAGAGAGAAACCATGACCTCCACAAGGTATTATCCCTACTCCAAAGATGATCGGCGTATGATGGATTTGCGATCCCAGGTATTCCGTATAAACCTATTCTTGCATATTTTATTGTGTGATTATCATGAAGTTCAATGATCAAAAATTAAGTATCTATAAAATTAAAACTTATAGTTGGCATCTGGAGCTTGTGTTTAGAACTCATGATCGTCCGTTAATCATATGCAATAATAAAATAAAATTGGGTTTGATATTTATTTTTTTCCCTTCTGTGAACATAATCGTTCTTATGGAATTGCATTAATTTTCGCATCTAACTATCTTGACCCATATCATGCTCACACTTCATGTTCATGTGTGATTTTTTATTATCTCATCAAAATCAAATCAGTTGAAAATTATGGTATACTGTACAATTTAAGATCCCGTGGCTATTATCACTTAATGATTTTCTTTTATACTTTTATATTACTCTCTCTTAATTTTGGAAGAAAATATAATTCAACATTAATGACCTACTTAATTTTGGAGGAAAATATATTTTAATTTAATACTAATGTCCTATCCTTTATTTTATGTAAATAAATTAACATTTTTTGCTTAATGAGTTTATTTTTGGCCTGATGATTTTATTTTTGGCATGTAAATAATAGAAAAAATCATTGTAAGAATATTATTTTTAAATAATGGCATATAATGAGCATATGATATAATAATGAACGTAATAATGATGATAAATGAAATGGAAGAATTTCGACATCATGTAGTCATAAACATGCATAATTGTTCCACTAAAGTCCATATATTCTACTTGCCTTGTATGTGAAATGGAGGTAAATTGGAGATATGATATAAATGAGAAAATATTTATTAGGCATTATATATTTATGGCATGAATCAATAAGTGCTCCAAAGCAAATGAAGATAAACAATAATATTTTCATCACGTGAATGGTTATTAAGACATTAAAAATTGGAAACATTAATATTTTCTTGTGGGCATGTATACGTGTTAGTTAATATTAAGATAATGAGACAGTATTAATTTTAAAACTAATGAAACCAAATTTTATTGTAAAACGATTTTTTATCGAGTTTCATTATAAATTTTATGATCAAAACCATTTTTTGACACCATTAAATTTGTGTGTGCATTATGATATGGTTTGTGTGCTTGTGCTTTATGGTATAGCTTCTCTCACATTATTGTTTTTCTTTAAATTTTATGGGATTATACTTAAAATTATTATTGGACTCTTTAATTATCACCACAGTGATACTAGAGTGTTATATCTCAGTATAATCATAATGTCATTATAAGCATGAATTTGCAAACCGTAAAGTGTATGTTTTGCAGTTATCGACATCATGTGATAATGACATTATTTTAGTTGATTGGCTATCACCACAGTGATGTCAAATCACTTTTGGTCATGATCACAATTTTGTCAAATGCTTGTAATCTTGTTTTTCTTACATATATCATAAAAAAAATTACCCACAGTAAACTGGAGTTCACATATTTAAGAAAATTCTGACTGATATGATTGTTGATCATACATTATGGATATGAATTGATTTAAATCTTGAGGGTGTATAGTGTCATAATGTTAATAAAATCATGATTAAGTAAACGCCACATAATTTTTGGTACATACTTTCTTTAAAATGCTTATTTAAAGTTTTTAAATGCTTATATAGAATTGAGTAACCCATAATGGATTTTCATAATTTAATTGCGTAATCAAATAGGTTACTTTAAGTCTAAAGCTCGGTGCATTTTTTAAAGAAGAAATAAAGAATTATTGTTTTTTGGGTTATTTCTTATATTTGTGAAAATCATTATCTACACTATAACCTTTATTTATTCTGATCCTTAAAACTAGTATCGAATTTAACTAGCGATGCATCAAAGAACTTTCCTCAACGAAATTTTATTATTGAATTATACTTATAGACTTGCTTAATGCTCGATTTGGTTTATGAAAGGTTCATCACATTTGGATATTTTTTTAATTAAAGGGTGTTGGACATTTTCACAAATTATATATGACATGCTTTTGAATAAATGCTTATGATTAATGTTTCAGGGTTACTCATAATTGTTTATAATCGACTAATTTTATGATCAGATCAAGGATGTCCATATCATTGATTAGGACCATGCAATGTCACAAGAAAGGCTACTGTGATATTTGCAATTGTACATATTTGCTGGATTGTTTAGTTATCACCACAGTGATACTGAACTCTTATCTTGTAAGTATTGTATATTTTGAGTCCTTTTAGTTTGACTTAACGATTAGAACAATGTTGCTCACAAGTAGTTTTGGTTCACACGTTTAAACAAGCATCAAGTTTATCTAAATGTTTCATATACATGTAAAATAATAGCTACCCACAGGTGACTATCATTCCGATGAATTAGGTTGAACATTAGAATTATTTGAGTTTGTTAATACATGATAAGACGAGATTCTCCCACAGGTGATTCTAGTTGTGATATTAAAAAAACATAATGTTGTGTGTATGAGAAGGTAAAATATGTACTGATGTTTTTCATGTCTCGCATTGTTCCTTGATAAGGTTTTACCCACAGGAGAATCTTATTGAAGGTATGAAACTATTGTAAGCTTAATTGTCATTTGTCTCTATTATAAATTTCAGCTTTTGTTCTTATTAATTGTTGATTATGATTATTTTGTAGACTTTTAATGGTCCATTTTTGGGAGGATAAAATTGTTTATCACCTGATGATTTTTTTGCGTTACTGTGTACATCTATCAATTGCATTATGAATCTCAATCAGTGGATATTTTCTTGAACATTCATTATTGAAATTGAGAGGCAATTATAGAGAAAGTGAAAATTATAAAGTCTGATAAAGGTGGTGAATATTGTGAAAGGTATGACAAAACAGGATAATATCCTAAATCTTTTACGTAGTATCTCCAAAAGTTTGGATTTGTTGCTCAGTACACAAGTCCAACTTACCCTTGGCATAATGGTGTATAACAAAAGTCAAAATCATACTTTTATGAAAATGGTTATAAGCATGATGAAGAGTTATGCATAATGACCACATATCAGTGAATGTATGTTCTTTTAACAAGTGTGTAATTTAAATAGATTTCCGAGTAAAGCTGTTTCAAAGGCACACTTTGGACTAGAATGGCTGGAAACCTAGTTTAAATCAGCTTTCAGTTGGAGGTGAGGGCTTACATTCCAAAGAATGAAAATTGGATTTGGAAACTATTATTGGTTCATTGGTTTTCCTAAATAATCCAAATGGTATTCTTTAACGTTCAAACCATAGTATGAGACTTATTGAAATCGAAAATATAAATTCGTTAATGATGGCATAATCAGTGGGAGTACGTGGATATATCTGTTCAAGAAATCATGATAATGATCCCTTTATTTAAGATTTCTACAAATATTGTGAATCTTCTCATTATCAGAATGTTAGATAATGAAAAACCACAAATTACTGATCCAATACTCCATAATATAACTACTGCCAATAAAGATTTTTTTTTATAACAACGTGAACCAGCAGCATTAAGAAGGTCTCAACATAGATTGAAAGAAAGTTATTCATGTTGTTTCAGTGATTTTCTTACAAGAATTTATTACGTTTTGATATGGAATGGCAAAGACTCGGTTTTCGGTTCACAAATATTATGTATAATAATTTTGATTAATGGATTGATGCTATGTGAGCAAAAATCATTGGTTGAAAGTCAAGTCTCGGATATTGTTTAGTTGCTCGAAAGACACAAATCAGTTGTATGAAAGTGGGTCTTTCTGACCTAATCTGACGTAATAGCAATTTTAAACGGTATAAAGCAAGACTTATTGCCAAAGATTTTACTCTGAAACGATGCATTGATTATAAATAAGTTTTTCTCTTGTGTCAAAGAAAGATTTATTCAGAATTATCATAGTATTATTAGCAGCTCAGTATGACCTAAGAGTTGCATTAAATGTGAAAATAGCCTTTATTAATGATAAATTTTAGTCTACAAATTTTAGAAATCAAAGTATGAAATTTAAGCAGCCTCCCATAATGGTATATGAAATTCAACAAAACTATAAATGTTTCAAGTTTTGGATGAAATTATTACTGATTTATGCATATAACTCAAGATCAGTGGGAGAAATTCATACTCTTGGTCTTGTATGTTAAGACATACTACCTACGAGTAGTGATCTTGACTTTATGCATATCTCTATATTTTGAAATAAAGGATATCAATGAAGCTTACCATGTGATAGTAATATCATATGGATTATTAAAGCTCTCATATAAGGCATATATCGAATATTCAAGGAATTTTGAGATAATAACATATTTAACAGATTTTATTTCACGTTGGATAGAAGATATAAATTTAATCTTCATTACGTCTTAATTCTGATATGAAACTTATAACAAGTTGTTGATATGTTAACTAAATGGCTAAAGAATCGAAGAACAAATTACAGGAAAGCTATCAAGAATTTTGAGATACTATTTTCACTTATGTCTTATAATTAGTTAGCAAACCCAACAAGAGTTGATTGGATTTTCAGACTTCAATTTTTGTGGATGTATGGATTCCATAAAGGAAGAATCCATTAATACTAGTCCCACAATTGAGTTTGAATATTTATGACTGCGATACTTAGAGACTTAAGGCTTGTCTCTGCATTGCTGAAATTTATCGTCTTAGCTTCGCAACATTAAAGCACGATATGTATACGAAGGGAACAAAACACATGAACCTTGAGTATATATGAGTGAATTTGGAAATTCAGAAACAATAGTTGTTCATTTATCGCTTAAGTACAATTGTATTCGGAGATGCACTTAATGAATAATTAACTTTTAAGACCTCTTAAGAAAAGATTAAAATCTCAGGTATGTGGGAGTAATTGATTATTGAACTCATCTAATTTATGTGCTTACTTTTGGACATTTATTGAGCTCTTATTAATGTTATTCTGAATTATTTATGTATCCATGTTTAGTATACATTTATGTGATATGAATTGATTTAAATCTTGAGGGTGTCTAGTGTCATTATGTTTAATTTCTTTTGACCATTTTTGATAGACACATTCAAATAAAATCATGATTAAGTAAACGCCACATGATTTTTGGTACATACTTTCTTTAGAATGCTTATTTAAAGTTTTTTAAATGCTTATATAGAATTGAGTAACCCATAATGGATTTTCATATTTTAAATGCGCAATCAAATATGTTACTTTAAGTCTAAAGCTCGGTGCATTTTTTAAAGAAGAAATAAATAATTATTGTTTTTTGGGTTATTTCTTATATTTGTGAAAATCATTATCTATACTATAACCTTTATTTATTCTGATCCTTAAAACTAGTATCGAATTTAACTAGCGATGCATCAAAGAACTTTCTTCAACGAAATTTTATTATTGAATTATACTTATAGACTTGCTTAATGCTCGATTTTGGTTTATGAAAGGTTCATCACGTTTGAATATTTTTTTAATTAAAGGGTGTTGGACATTTTCACAAATTATATATGACATGCTTTTGAATAAATGCTTACGATTAATGTTTCAGGGTTATTTATAATTGTTTATAATCGACTAATTTTATGATCAGATCAAGGATGTCCATATCATTGATTAGGACCATGCAATTTCACAAGAAAAGCTAGTGTGATATTTACAATTGTACATATTTGCTGGATTGTTTAGCTATCACCACAGTGATACTGAACTCTTATCTTGTAAGTATTGTATATTTTGAGTCATTTTAGTTTGACTTAACGATTAGAACAATGCTGTTCACAAGTAGTTTTGGTTCACACGTTTAAACAAGAATTAAGTTTATCTAAATGTTTCATATACATGTAAAATAATAGCTACCCTCAGGTGACTATTATTCCGATGAATTAGGTTGCACATTAGAATTATTTGAGTTTGTTAATACATGATAGGACGAGATTCTCCCACAGGTGATTCTAGTTGTGGTATTAAAAAAACATAATGTTGTGTGTATGAGAAGGTAAAATATGTACTGATGTTTTTCATGTCTCACATTGTTCCTTGATAAGGTTTTACCCACAGGATAATCTTATTGAAGGTATGAACCTGTTGTAAGATTAATTGTAAATTCGGATAGGTACGATCAACAATAATACTTAATTTTATCTAATTACAACTTCGGATATGGCCGGCACAGAAGCAGCTCATATACAGTGTGAATGTACTGACTCCTTCAAATTTGGATATCAGCTGAATCACACTAGATTCGACAAGAATAGCCACCATTTTGCTTACGTTTAAATCAAGTATTTTACTTAACATCCACGAAGTAAACTCAATCCAATACTTGAATGACCAAGATATAGCGAAGTAGATAAATGGAATGATGTTACCATATGGACTTCCCTCTTTAATGTTGAATAAAAGAAAGAACATCCCTCAAGCGAAACCATAGATAGAACTTGCAACTGTCATTCCACCATAGGTCGACCACCCCCTCAAAGCTTTAATTTGTTGAGACGCTCTCCTCATTCCGTCACTCTCCATTTTTCTCTCTCTGGTTTTTTTTCTTTGTAAGAGTAGAGTGTAGACTGTCGAGTTGGTTTGGCATATTCATAGATGGGGATGAGAATTCGGTTTGTACATAACTTTATAAGTTGTGGAAGTTATCCAGTGCAACAGGGATCGCCGTAGCTACAATGCTACTTGTTTGAGGGAAAGGGAGTCGATTCTACACAATTTCCGAAGCTCTGGTGTCGATGCAGTGGAACTGGGAGCACCGTATCTACAATGCTATTGGTCTAGGGAAACGGAGTCGATTCTACACAACTTCCAGAGCATTGGCATTGATCCGAGCGTAAAGGGAGCACCGTAGGCAAATGCTACTAGCTTGAGGGAATTGCATCCAACGGTGGATGAAACATTTACATAGCGTTGACTTTGGTCAAATCAAAGTTGCATTTTAGATGATTTAATCAAAATTAATATCAAACATTTTATTTGACACTTGGCTAGCACTACATAATACATTAAAAAAGAAAATTAACACCGCGATTAAATCGTAGATGATTGTGGTATAACTGAACAAGAGAAATGATTAGCCGACGTTGGTGATAATTCAAAAGGGTATGGAAAATGAGTAGAGATAATTTTCGATTATGATTGAAATATTTTCCTACAGAGATTTTCAAGCTGCTGTAATTTTAGAGGATGTCGTGACATCTAAAAATAGCTAAGCTAGTATTAAAATGATATCTCGTGAGAAAAAAAAAACAAAACCGAAATTAACACCATAATTAAGGTCGGTCATGAGTATTGCTACATACGACTATTGAATCGACCGAGCGACCAAAATAATCCATGTATTATGTATAACAAATTAATCTTTTAAATGCATTTATAAAAATAATCAAATTTAAACAAGAGGAATAAATTTATACCCATTCAGCCCCAAATTTGTAAAGATGATATCATGGGCTTAAGCAGTTCTAGGCGGGTATTAATTGCTGAGATTTTTCGGTCCATAAAACCAAGAACTTCTTAGTTCTTACCAAATATATAAGGAAGTACGAAATTCTTAGTTATATAGTTGTATATAAGGAAATCCGAGATTCTTAGTTATATATTTGTAAATTTCGTTCATCCCGTAATAAATACGGATTACATATATTTGGAAATGTTTTAGGAGGAGAAATAGATACCATTTTTTTCCTCAGATCAATTCAAATTATATCATCAATTACGAACTTAAATATCTATATTTTGTTGCCCCCATGGGATTGCTGCCCAAAGTTGAATTTCGTCCACTTTGGCCCAAGGCCAGCCTTGACCATAGTAGTCTATGTTAGAGTACTACTCGGTTGAACCCTACAAGTTTTGCTATCTCAAGCTTGTTGTCAATGTTAGATGGAAAAAACTATATCTTGATTTCTGGTCTCCTAAGTCAAGTCTCGGACTAGGTATAGAATTCGGTTGTTGAGTATCAGAAATCACCCTCGAAGACTGGAGCTCAAAGAAGACATTTGGAGAACTTCATCAACAAGGTATGTGAAAACTGAACCATCTATTTTACTAACTATATTACGATTCAATTTTTATGAAACTATGTTGTATGAGTAGATTTATTGCAAAGAAGAAGTTTTGAGTCAAGCTTGTCTTGTTAAACATCTCGAAATATGATTCAAGCATTGGATGTTCAAACTAAGGTCCTTAACAATATTAGTTCAAAACAATTTATTGATCAAGATTTAATTTTGTGGATCAATTTGAAAATTGCCCAAGTTAATGATTTTATCATTTAAGAATGTTTCAAACATCAATGAGATAAATTCAATACTTCTGTAATTTTGACTCAGGAAGGTTGGCTAACCTTGTCTCAGACCATATTAGCTATCTGAGTTTTGGAATACAAGAAGGTTGGCGAACCAGTTCGCAAACCTTAAGTTCAGAAAAAGACAATTCACGAACCATGTTGATCTGAATTTTTATATTGATGAGAAAAGGCTAACAGTTGGCGAACCTAGTTCACGAACTGTGTTCATCTGAGTTTACAAGCCGAGTAGGGTTGGTGAACATAGTTCAAAAACCGTAGCATCCTGACTCGTGAACTATGCTTTACGATTCACGAACCGTTTCACCAACGTCCCAGTAAAATTTAGCAGATGCTTAAAGAATTATTTTCTAAATATCTTTAGCATTTCTATGACTCTCATAAACACCTATAAAACATCATTGATCACTAAAACACTTTTGTATCTGCATCATGATTATTCTCTTAAGTGTTTAAATGAACATCAAATTGCTTACTAATTCATAAGCCATATTTTCCAAGAACTATCGTTATACACGATTCACATACCCGGACCACTGTGTATATTCTTCTAATTTGATTTCAACACGAACTTCTCACATGCTTACTTGAAACCCTAATTAGAGTTTCATCTAAACAAAGAAAATGTTTGCTTGAATCTCAAGTTATCTTAACTTGAATTTTAAGCAACCATCAGTCTTGAAAAACTATAAATAGAGATGCTCTTTAAACTGGGAGATATAATCCATACACTTTATGTCCTAGTTGATAGCTAGAGTCATTGACCTAGGTTTCCTTTGTGAAACATAATTAGGTCTACGACTAAAAGACTTTGCTTTGGGATTCGTCAAGCCAAGTCCGACTATCTTTTATCTTAATATTTTGTGTATCCTGATCTTGTTTTTCTGTTATCGAGGTTTTCGTAATCTATTTCGGGCAAGATAGAAAGTAGTCACAAAGTTCTCTTTGTCTTAGTCTTTGTGGTTCCTCGAGATAGATATCTGACAATTATTCTTAATTGATAAGTTGAAGATTGTTCTTGAGAGGTGGTAAAGAATCCAGAATTCTCATCTAAGTGAATGTAAGTGTTCCGGTTTGTGAGGTTTGCTAGCTTTGTCTATTGCAAACAGATTTCCAAGCCTTGATATTTGATTAAAAGGGAAATCAAGTAGGCTTATTTGATAGAGGCAGATTGGTATCAAAAGTCTTCACTTAGGTTTAAGCAACTCGAAGGAAGACTAGGTGTTACAACTAATGTCATCTAGCAGAAGTAGTCAAAAATTTTGTAAAAAGATTAGCAATATCTAATACGTATTGAATCAGGGCCTCATTGTTCATCAAGCCATGGGAAGCATTTAGTATTGGAATTTTGTTCTAAATGCTCTTCTCCAATTATATTTTTTTCTTCAACCAATACTTAGCAGTATGCAAATCCATCAGTTTCATGATGGACTCAAACAGTATGTTTCAGTATTATTCTATTTATCATGTATATGATTTGAATGGTTCTTCCAAGATCTACCTGAGTCACCCAGAATATTCGATTCAATCCACTGTTTCAGTTTTAGTTATTTTGAATTTTGAAAAACCAAACTTTCCCACTTCAAAACTCTGTAACTCAAGGAATATTATTTCTTTGCCGAGATTTGGGCAGTTGAAACGAAACCCATTCAATGCAAAATATTCTCATATTTACGGTGAGATTATCTTCTTTCCGGTTATAAGAGATAAATATTATTCCCATTTAACAAAGCATTCCTTTCAAAACCCTCATTGTTCATTACCCCCATCTCTCAAAATATGGCCTCCTCCTCAAACTCACAAATTTCAGCAATTACTAACAAGATGCAGAATGCCAAGATAAGAGACATTTGTGCAAGACAAATGAGAAGAGCAGCTGGTACAAAGACTGTCGTTGTTCAAGCTGCGGATGAATGGAGTACAACTTTGATTGGAAAACTCTTATCCAAAGATCCGATAGAAACTAGTATAGTAAGAAAAGAAGTTAAACGGGTATGGAACATATATAGAACAAAGGATGTGAGAGATTTGGATAAATATATTTTCTATTTAAATTTCATATTGAAGAAGTTATGAATGCGGTCTTAACCAAAGTTCAATGGAATGTCAAGAAATGCCACCTGAATCTCAAGAAACACGATGATATTATTGGTGTGAAAGATTGGGTTTTCGACAGTCAAGAATGGACTATGCAGTTTCAAAATATTATGCTGGAACATCACTCTGTAGATGTGGTTAATGATACAATTGTGGAATTAGGAACAAAAATATGGACTGACATATAAGACTGCAAGCTGAAAATGATGCCCTATATTATTGCTATATTTTTTGGGAGAAATGAAACAAGACCAATTAACACCATAATTAGGGCCGGCCCTGAGTATTTGGTGCCCCGAAGTCAAATCCCAAAATGATGCCCTATACTATTGCTATATTTTTCTTTTTTTATTACTATTAATATTATTCATTTATTTTTACCAAAATACAATGAGAATATATTGAGGGTAAAACTCATTATGACACTATAAATACGTACAATATAGGGGAATGCTTGAACTACAAACTCCCATAATATCCCTGATATACGAAGTTCAAAATTCTTTGCAAAGAAAATAAGTCTAGGGGAGTATAATCACACGGCACTTGAAAACGCGGGGGTACAACAACCACACCTAACAATTTCATTCGACAATCTGTATGGACTAAACTCCAATATAATTCTGAGAGCATCAAGTTACTGAGTCTCAATCAGGAAATATATTAAAGAGTTTTATCTCTTTCTCAACACAATCGGTAAATCAAACAGATAGAAATACGTGAACCCGATTGTTATGAGAATAACTTGGATGGTACCAAAGACCAATGTCCAATTGTCAATCAAGTCATATCTAACAACCAAGGTTGAATTTATCAACTATGATTGAAAAACGCACAACCTGCGATATTTCAATTATATAAATAAAATATAATACGAAAAAGAAATAACACAGACGCCAGAATTTTTGTTAACGAGTAAACCGCAAATGCAGAAAAACCTCAGGACCTAGCCGAGACTTGAACACCACACTGTATTAAGCTGCTGCAGACTCTAGCATACTACTAGTTAACTTCGGACTGGAATGTAGTTGTAGATGGTGGATTTTCAACAAAGGACAAAATCGTAAAATCATGGTACTGCGTGTTTCTGACACGGCTTTCAGACATGTGATGATTCATATTTTACGATCCATGATGAATATGCTTCGAAAGGCCTGCACTAGCTGAGCGTTCGATACCTCGCATTTCGTCATGCCCTCTATGTAGAATAACGTAATTGGGCGGTTCTCTGTAAGATTGAGAGCATTAATGCCTTCAGGATGTCGGTGATACTCACTGTTCCCTGACTACATGAGAGAGACCCCCCTCTACATAGAAGAACGATTGGGCGGTTCTCCGTAAGATTGAGAGCAATAACGCCTTCAGGACGTCGGTGACACTCACTGTTCCCTGACTATGTAGAGAGACCGTGTATATATCCAGGCGGTTCTCCATAAGATTAAGAGCAATAACGTCTTCAAGACTTCGACAACACTCGCTGTTTCCTGACTATGCACCATTCAGAATGGATATGACGCTTTAACTGGCTAATATCCCTTCTGGAATAGATTAATTCTACCGTGACATTCACCACTGAATTCCTAGAAGATAATCTATTTTATCTCATTACTCCGATTTCATGATCGAATCCATGGCTGATCTCATGGAATGGTAATAGATAATCTCATTACTCCAATTTCATGATCGAATCAACGACTGATCTCATGAAATGGTAATAACTACTTTTATTACTCTGATTCTATGGTCGAATCCACGATCCCATGGAATGGTAATACTCGTTTTATTATTCCGAATTCATGGTCGAATCCACGGCTGATCCTATGGATTGATAATAAAAAAACTGCTCACTTTTATTACTCAGTTTCATGAATCATTCTCCACTGAATTTCATAAATTAGTAATAAATACTCAACAATCGGGCATCTGGACTACCACTGAGTAAGCCCCATAATATGGTGCAAGTGTACTCAACAATGATGCACGAACGAGCACCCAAATGCGCGAACGAGCATCCAAAATATGGACAAATGAGGAATCATACACGAAATAGGAGAGAGAAAATAATAACATTAAAATAATGGAGAAGCGCCCATGGGCCGGGCACACCGGCCGGCCGGCCGTGCCTTAGCCGTGGCCGGTCACATGGTTCCTCCATTATTTTTCCTTATTTTGTTATTTTCATGAACTCATGAAGACTCCTCCATTCTAACAACTTTCCTTGTTTGAGCAAAACTCGTGGTTTCTCCATATTTTCATTGTTTCTCCATATTTTCGTGGTTTCATGAAAAATAATAATATAAAATAGGGAAAGGTGTTGCGGGACCTGGCAACTTAGCCAGCCGGCCATGCCCTAGACGTGGCCGGTCCCACACCTTGCAATCCCTAATCTTTCATAAATTGTTATTTTCTCATCTTGTGAAACTTCCCGGTTTTCAACAAAAATCGTGGTTTCTCCATGTTTTCTCAAATATTGCTCAAACCATGAAATAGCCAAAAGTCAACATGGTCACATGACCGACTAGGCTACTCACGAAAAATATGAAAATATTATTATTTTAATATTCACGATCAAACGAACATACTTGCTCATTCGAGCAAAATCGAGAATTCCAGTCAAAGATCGAACTCTTCTGAAATTCAAGATATTGCTCAAACGCACATCAAAAAATGCCGATGTAGGATCTGAATATCGCAACATCAGTATTTTGCGAGATTAGTAAACGACAGCACCGCGAAGGCGTCGCAGAAGAGTAATATAAATGACGCAATGAATGACGACAGCCGAAACACGAGAAAGATGTGAAGATCTAGCGAAGTTTAGGAGTGTCGCGAGATTGTATACTTGTACACTTGCGATATTTCGCAAGTCATTCCCGAAAATAAAGGACAGACTTAGTCGTCATCCACCGTGTACTGTCATATATAAAGAGTTGAGCAAGTCTATAGTGGGGGGATTCTTTTCAGAGTGTTAGACAAGTCATTAGGAGAGAGAAAGTTTGTGGTGATGGTAATTTCTTTAGCTCTTTTCTATTTTATCTTGTAAACATTCAAGGAAATAATCAATAAAATCAGTGTTATTCATCTTCAAATGTCTTAGTTGTGTGGATTATTGTGAGGGGTGTAGTGTAGGATTTCCTGCAACTACATATTGGCGCTATAAAGGGCTGTTTGAGTAAGGATTGACATCGTGATTTGAAAGAATTTGGAGTAGTAGAGAAGAAATTTGATATAATTTTCAACAGTTTACCAAAATTAAGAAATGGCTAGAAGGAGAAATGCATCTGAGCAACCAACAACTGTTAGGAGAAGTAGGAGACTTGCCGGAGAGAAGAGAGAAATGAAATGGGAGAATCCTCAAGAAGGAACTTAAGGAATGATGAAGAAAATCAAATTCAATCACCAATTCAACCAAAAGAGGGATAGAATTGTGGATTATGATAGAGTAAGTGTGCATACTTGGAGATCGAGACTGTGGACGAAGGGGAAGAAGAACAACAATTGGTAAACAATGGACAAGAGGGGAGAGACCGAGAAGGGAATGGAGAAATAATTCATGGAAATGAAGAGATCGCAACATTATAGGCGTTGAGGCAAACAATACATGAAGAGAGACGATTAGAGGCAGAGGAACGTGCAAACTTGATAAGACAGAATCATGAGCTGAGGATGGAAAACATGAGATTACAAAACAGAAGGTCGAGAAGCACTACAAGGTCAAGCTCAAGATCAGTTAGAGAGGAAAGAAGGAGAATTTTACCTACGTAAAATGCCGATGAAGAAAACCAAGAAGAAGCACAAAATCGAGGCACGTAATATTGCGAGAGAAGAGAAATGATGGAAGATCGTTATATCCCACATCCCGAGACTCTTCAAAATGAGCAGAATGGTGGAAACCAAGGAAATAGGCAACGTCGGAGCAGAATCAACCAATGGATGAAGAAAATCAAGAAGAAGGAAGAAGAATATTGCATGGGAGAGAAGCACGGAGGAAGCAAAAAGAAATTGAAGATGAAATTGAAAGACATTATGTCGAATAAGCACGTCTAGCTCGCGAGAGAGAAAGATTGAGATCAGAAATGGAAGAACAGGAGTTAGAAGAGGCAATTCGCCAGAATAATCATGATAATCGAGAAAGAAGGCGATAACAAAATCGCAACAATGATAATATTAATGAAGAATATGAAAGAGCACAAAGGAGAGCTGATAGGCACCAAAGAAGAGAAATCGATAGATATAATGGTGTGCGAATTCGCGAAAGAAATTAAGGAGAAGATCGCAGAGAAATACGAGAAGAGAATGATGAACAAGAAAGTCAAAGTAGACATGAACGCAGGAGAAGAGAAGCGGAACTAAAAAGACCAGTGGATTCAAATTATGATGTAAATGAACAAATTTTGAGAGAATTGGCGTAAAATGAGAGGAATGATGAACAGTAAAAGGGGAGGAGGAAAGAGACAGTTGGATGAAGCAATAGAAGAAGCTGCGAAAACTCCGTTCACACAAGAGATACAATTAAGAGGAATACCAACGAAGTGCAATTTACCGACATTAACCAAAGATTTTCGATGGAACAACTTGTGCGATCTGAAAGATATCAAAGCTTATATGAGATGTATGCTACAATGGGAGAATCATGATGCTATATTGTGCAAATATTTTGCATCAAGTCCGACAGAGAAGCTTTGAAATGGTTTGAAGGGCTACCAAAAATACAATAACATATTTCAATCACTTGCAGGCTATATTTTTAGGGGCATATATAAGTAATAATTCCTCGCGACCTGGTATTGAAGATGTATTTGGGTTAAAACAAAGGGTTGGTGAAAGTTTGAAGCATCTAACTGTGAGATGGAAGACAATGTGTCGCGAAATGGTCAAGCCGAGTGGAGGAGATATATCTCATCTTATCATTCATTAATACTATGTTTGCGACAAATCTGCTATATATTCAAATTTTTAGAGTCAAAAATACAATCACAATGACTGAGTTGCGAGAGCTTCATGAGGAGTATATTGCTCTAGAGGAAAAGCAAAATGAGATGCAGTCGTACCTTGTCGCGAATACAAATTCAGGAGCTGCGAATGCAAGTTTGTTACCCAAATTGATAAACACACGTGGCGAGTACCTCGCAAGGTCAACAAGGAGTGAGGATACCAAATGATGATCAAAAAAATTGGTAGCTATGGGGAGTCGCGATCGGGAATAATTTGAAAGAGAAAGAAATTTCTACAACCGTAGCGGAAATAATAAAATTCAAAGACTTGATCAACCGCAAGAAACCTATGGAGGACAGAGGCATAATCCACAAGAGACTTATGGAGGCCGAGAGGCGGAATTATCATAGAGGACAACAGGTCATAGAGTCGTATGGGAAGAAATCAAGATGCCACCACTAAACGCTAGCGTGGAGAAGATATGGGAAGCTATAATCCTGATGGAAAACATACCTGCACCATGGAACATGGGGAATGAACCACCTCCAGGTGACATAAGTCATGAATTTTGTTCCTATCACCATTTTCATGGACACTTAACGAATGATTGTAGGAATATAAAAAGAATCATCCTCGAATGATAGATCAAGGGAAGCTAAACCAATTCTTAAAATGTGAAGAGAAGACTCAACCATTACCAACACCTCCAGAAAATCACAGAGTAAATACGATAAAAGGGAAAGAGACATTTGTAGTAGAAGTTGGAGCAAAGGCCAAAAACTTGTTCTGCAACTCTATCGTACATTCGTACAGGACAATTGAAGATTTTCATGATAGTATTCTCAGTAGGGTTTTCGCAAGAGATCTTGACAATAGAGAAGTAATGAATATCGCGAAGTCATCGCCACTTTGAAAGAATGGCAAGCGCAGATTATTTCTTTTACCGCGGAAGAAGTACCGAAGGTGGCGAGTTGCATGACAGTCCATTAGTGGTAAGATTAGAAATTAATCCAAAACCCGTTGATGATGAAAGTGATGGTGCGAAAATTCATGGGCAATAAATAGAATCTTAATTGATACCGGAAGCTCAGAAACATCCTTTTTTACCACACCTACAAGACTATGGGGGCAAAGATGAAGATTTGATACCTTCAACCTATAATATTTATGGTTTTAATGGTACTGCTAATAAACCTAAAGGAGAAGCTCACATGCGAATACCATTGAATGGATTATCAACTGAAATCTTGTTTTGCATAGTCGATGTGGAATCCCCTTATAATGCATTAATTGGGCAACCCTGGTTACATGAGATCTTGGGTGTAGCATCAACTTACCACCAGTGCATCAAATTTCCACATCCCAGTGGTGTTGGAGTTATAAAAGGAGATTGGGCTGAGGGAAAAAAAATGCTATGAAGTCGATGTGGAGTCTTGCGAGGAAAGGGCTGTTCAACAGAAGAATTGGAAAAGGAATATCAAATAAGAACAAAGAAGAGAAAGACTGATGGTGGACACAATAGAAGTGAGAGATGAAGATATATTGCGAAATCAGTGCTTGAAGACAATTGAAAATTGCGATGGTCTCGCAAAAGGGAAGGAAATATCTGGAAATATGAATGAAGAGACAGAGAGCAACAAGAGTAAGAGGTGTAAGAAATAAATAATTGATTTTAGAGTCATGTAAAAAAAAAAAAAAAAAAAAAAAAATCACTGTGTGTCATGATGATCGAAGAAGGAGTGCGCGAAAAACTCGCGATATATGAATATGATGAAAGTTTGGTTAAATAATAACAAATGAGATCTCGGAAAATGAAGCAAGACTATGTGATAATTTCGCAAAGAAGATGAGAAGAAATAATCAAAAAGCAATGAATGATTACAAGAATTGACAGAAATGAATGAGTGAGTGAATGGGACGAACCTTTATGGTGTACACCCTAGTTCGAGAATGATATTTCGTAAGAGGCAAATGTAAGACCTAAAGTGCGTCATATAAGGGGGTATCTCTTGACATGGCTCAGGGAAAAGGTTACACCGCCCCGGAACCTGAGTCATGAAAATTTGGGGTCAATAAAGCCCATCCGGGAGATACCTTGGATTTCCAACTATATATATAAGGTTATACCCTGGTTGGATGACCGAGGGTCTCTTCCAAGGAGTCGTGTATGACCAAGGCGCCGAGGTACACGGTTGAGCTAAGAGTGCCCGGGGCATTTGAAGTGTCTCGGTCATTCTTGGCAAGTCTTGGCACATGCCGCACTCTACCCGAAGAAAACTCCACTTAGGGTGCGTCTCGTAACCATAAGCCCTATAGGTATAAGGGATAAGAGGCTGCATGAAAACAACCAAGTTGTTGTTAAGACCGGATGGGAGGAGCTAGTCTTGTATGGCCGATGTACGCCTCCTTGAAGGGGCAACCAGGGAGATGATAAGGGCGGCACCCTCCATTAGGGAGCTGATAAGAGTCAAAAGACGCAAATGTCATGAGGCTCTATTTTCGCAAGAAAATTTAGGCTTGTCATATTTGTGCGATGATCCTGAAGAGGCAATAATACTAACGCGAGGGTAAGACGAGATCAATGGGTCTTTACACGAAAGTGTAAAGACGTCCTGCGATTTCGTCGCAAGACGGCAATGTCATGGGACTTCAAGTTCGCAAGAATTTTTAGGCCTGTCATATTGTCGCAACAAAAGCATCCTGCAGAGGCAATAATACTAAAGAAATGATAAGACAATATCAATGGGTCGTTACATGAAAGTGTAAGGACGTCCTGCGATTTTGTCGCAAGACGGCAATGTCATGGGACTTTATGTTCGCAAGAATATTTAGGCTCCGTCATATTGACGCAAAAATGTGGGGTGGCAAAATAAGACCTTTAACTAGGAAGGCAAAATAAGACCGCACAAAAACAATGATAAGGCAAGATCAATGGGTCATTACATGAAAATGTAAAGACGTCCTGCGATCTTGTCGTAATAATGAATTTCAACACAAATGAATATAAGACAAAACAAGAAATTGGGTAAGCAAATAAGCTTGCAAAAATGGCTATATTTCTTCATTTATTTGTGAAGGGTTAGCAACAGCAGTTGCGAAAATAAGAAGTATTATTACTTAAAGATTATCAACTTAATCTCTCATGTGAAAATAAATAACAGAGGCAAGTATGGTAATGATTAGAGTAAAAACTTGTTATTTATTTCCATATGATAGATTTACAGTGAGAAATTACAAAAATGGATGGCTAGAAGGATAAAGGTACAAGCATCACAAGAAGAGAAAAAGGGAAAATGGAACTATCTCTTAGCTTATTCTTCTTCTTCATCAGATTCTTTATCGATTCCTATTCTTCGCTTACATCACTATCGAGACATCCGAGGAAGGCATATTTTCAGAATTTCATCAAGAAGACAAGGATATGAGGAAAGAGGAATGTGATGGTCATTACAAATCGTTTCAATAGTTTGATTGCGAAAACGAATAACGTCATTATTAAAATTCGCCATCTGTAGTTTGTAATTGCTTCTTCAACCTGGAATACTTGTTGTTGCGAAGAGAAAATCCTTGGCAAGTTGTGCTTTCTTAGATCCAAGTTCCTTGATTCTAGTTTGAAATCTCTACTCGATTCTCGTGAACAAATGATAATGAATTAGCAACTTAATAGCAGTTTCACAAAAAGAGGTGGTAAAGTAATGAAGGACAATAAACAACCTTCTCTCGCCGAAATCATATCTTTAACCAAGGCAATATGCTCAAGATGAAGACTGACGCTAACACCTAAGTTATTTCTCAGCGTTATCTAGAACTTTCGCAGCCCAAGCGAATTCATCATCACTATTTATGACAAGGAGTGAACGAATTTGATTTTCTCGCTCATTAAGTATGTCATTTTGGCGAAGAGATTCATCTCGTTCAATTTGGACTTCAAGAAGAGTTTTTGGAATTTCGCTAATGCTTGTGCACCTTGATTAGCAATGCGATCCTTATCATCTATGTGGTCGCTAATTTTCTTCCTTAGAATATTATTATTCTCGTGGGAGCTAAGATATAAACGTTTAAATCGGCTGGCTAAACCTAAACTAGATCTATGCTCAATTTCTAAGAGATGAAATTTGGTTCGAAGTTCATTTAATGAGAGAGAATTAATTTTGTTTGAAGAACTACTTAAAGATTCATTGAGATGAGCGAGAAGAGCATCATCATCCATAGGTTCGAGGGAATGATTTGAGAAGGATGGCTTCTTCGAAAGATTATAAATGTCTCATGAAAATGATAAGTCAGCAAAGAAAATAAATGACAAAGTAGAAACGAAGAAAAGAGAAGGGTATTATACCATAAAGTCACTGATTAGCACTTTGAATAGTAGATATTTTGTTCTTCCGGGTAGAAGACTCAACTTCCAACTCGTTGAATTTTTTTTCGCAAGAGCGGCAGTCTCACTTTCATCCTTCTTGCGAGATGTCGCAACTTCAACTTCTAGTTCTTTGTTCTTCTCCTTAAGTTGGATATTTTTCTTTTCAAGATTGTTGCGCCTCTTCTCAAGATCTGAGGCAACGACAAAGGAAGCTCTCCCAGACTATAAAGGAAAATAAAGGAATTATTAAGATAAGGTTTATAATCGAAATCACAAAAAAATAAAGAAATATGAACATACCAAGGCACTAAGTGCATTTAAGAAACTCGGGAGTCATTGTCCTAGGAAACTCCACGAAAAGAATCATTATCCACTAGCAGGGGGCATCGCATATATTTGCGAGAGCTTCGCAAGTAGCGAGAAAAACGATCATCTCCCATTCCTTGCATAGAATCGGAAAACACTAGACAATTGCGCCATAGCAGATTCGAGAATGATTCTCCTTCGCAAAAGAAGTATCAACCTCATTTTCATCTTCATCGAATTTTCATTGGTTTGGGAATTAGAATGAGAAGAGGGATGGATTTTCCGTTTTTAGAAGATGGAGCGTAAGATTTATCCTTGCGAAGAGTGATTTTATTCTTGCCTTTAGATTTTGCAGCTTCAGGAATGTCAATTTCTTCAACGCCAACCTTCGCACACGAATGAAGATAAGAAACAAAGGCAACAATATTGTTAAAAATAATAAGGAAAAATATTTCTTACTTCATCCGTGATTGAACGAAGTATCGCAGAGTACTCGCTTTTGGATTTCTTTTGTAGCTCTTTCTTAATTTGGTGATCTCGAAAAATTCGCAAGATTAGATATAAGAGGGAGTGAAGATTGTAAAATAAGTAAAAGTTAGGAAGTATACCTCTTTTGCCTTTTCGGGCCAATTAAATACCCAAGGGTGATAATTTGCGAGATTCGCAGGAGTATATTGGAACCTGAAATGTAAGGTCCGCTCAAAAATAGTGGAAAGACAGACCACCTCTCATCTTTAGAGTAGCGAGGAACGTTGTTCTTGCCGAATGCCGTCAATATCTAGCATGAGTATCTTATCGTGGGAAACGTTCTCTTTTCTTTTCAATCGGGCACCCCAATGAGATTTATCATTCTTCATGTTTATTACTTCATAATTTTCAAAAAGTTTTCTACAAAGTTGTACTTTTCAAATGACTATCTCTAAACTTGCGAAGTTAGGATCTTTAACGTTATCAGGATATAGAGATCCCTTACCAGCGCCGCGATTGGCAAATTCAAGCATTAGACGGATGCAATCACCACTTAATTGATAAATAGCTCGCGAGAATTTCTCATGAGCAAGGATTTCATAGAACAAGGGCAGTTCGGGATCGTACAGGGGAATGGGAAGACCTGCGAGGATTTGACCTAGCAAGATTATGATTTTCTGACCATCACACTGATGATCAGTAAACAACTTTGCAGAAAGAATAGATGAAGATTCTTGATTGGGAATAGTAGACAAGGTGAAACCTTTCTCTTATAATTTCTTTTGAGTTTCATCTAAAAGGGTTTCATATTTACGACCAGGAGGAGCCATTCTTAGAATATGGGAATGATTAAAGAATTGAAGATCAAGAGAAAGAAGAAAAGGAAGATTTACAGTAGCAGAAACGCAAATTGCGGAGGAAGAGAGTTGAAGAAAAGTTGCAGAGGGAAAGTAAAAGAGAAGAAAAAGAGGGTGAGAAAACTATATATAGAGAGAAGAATTCTCGAGAAAACAAATGCATTTAATGCGAGATGGGACGTGAATGGTCAAGAAAAAACGGTTGAAAGAGACGTGTCAAGAAAAGAGTGGAAGAAGAAACATGTGTAATAAATTCCGTGTAAAAGTACGGGATTGTAACAGATAAAGATGAACAGTTGCGGCATTTCAAAATATTGGTTCTCATGACATTCTCTTCTTCGCAGAGAAGACATGAGAAGAGGCAAGATGTAGGATCTGAATATCCCAACATCAGTATTTCGCGAGATTAGTAAACGACAAACACCGCGAAGGCGTCGCAGAAGAGTAATATAAATGACGCAATGAATGACGACAGCCGAAACACGAGAAAGATGTGAAGATCTAGCGAAGTTTAGGAGTGTCGCGAGATTGTATACTTGTACACTTGCGATATTTCGCAAGTCATTCCCGAAAATAAAGGACAGCTTAGCTGTCATCCACCGTGTACTGCCCTATATAAAGAGTTGAGCAAGTCTATAGTGGGGGGATTCTTTTCAGAGTGTTAGACAAGTCATTAGGAGAGAGAAAGTTTGTGGTGATGGTAATTTCTTTAGCTCTTTTCTATTTCATTCAAGGAAATAATCAATAAAATCAGTGTTATTCATCTTCAAATGTCTTAGTTGTGTGGATTATTGTGAGGGGTGTAGTGTAGGATTTCCTGCAACTACAGCCGAAACTC
The DNA here is from genome assembly GCA_023531295.1 of Papaver armeniacum. Taxonomy (NCBI): domain Eukaryota; kingdom Viridiplantae; phylum Streptophyta; class Magnoliopsida; order Ranunculales; family Papaveraceae; genus Papaver; species Papaver armeniacum. The sequence goes on along the minus strand of JAJJWW010006981.1, from coordinate 154,037 downwards.
TCAAGACTGAGATACGGGCATTATGGAGACACGGGAATGATCCCTTGACCGACCAAGGGCGGACCTAAGGCTTGCAATGAGCCGGTCCCACACGTTTTCACACTTTTGACCTAATTTGCGCAATCGCTCATATTGGGTCCAAACTTTTCACAACCAAATCGGGGTTTGTGCAAACGCCCATCAGTTTATCACGACCACCAAGGGCCGGTCTCATGCCATCTTGGTCAGTCCCTCACTTTTCCATAATTAGGTTTTATCACCTAATGCTCAATCGAGCACTATTTCAATGATGAAACCGACATTTAATCGTCATTCCTTCACCAACCGGCCAACTCAGGACCCTGGTGTACGCTCACTCGAACAACTGGGCATCACATGGACGTCCATAGTATCATGTGGTCGGTCCCTCCTTCGCTCATGACGTATTTTCAGTAATTCATCAATTAATGAGCAATTGATCCAAATTTAGGGTTTCGAACAAACGCTCAACAAATCATCATTTTGAGAAATTGCAAACATTAAATAAATTTATGTTGATCCAGAAAACAACACACGGATTAATATATAATATTTGGTATTCTACCAATATTTTAATTAATATTTTATTGGGTCACGTCACCAATTCGTCGAATTGAGCAATACTTGCGAAATTTCTCGAATATTGATCCAACTAGCAATATGCAGTAATTTATTCGTCGAATTGAGAAATACTTGCTCAATTGCTCGAATGTTGATCCAACAATCAATATTCAGTAATCGTCGAATTGAGCAATACTTGCTAAATTGCCCAACTTTTAGTAATTTGTCGAATCGAGCAATACTTGCACAGACGCTCGAATTTACAATAATTGCACACGAGCAATATCAAAATAAACATAAGAACTAACACGTTCAAATTCATGAATCACTGAGCATTCGTCAATCACGCTCAATTCAGCAAAACCTAGACTCATTGTCTAATCAGACAACGACTGACTAATTAAATACACGTCTGCCCTACAGACTCCACGATTCGTGAGACATCAATCACGTCACATGGGGGGATATCAATTAGGGTTTTGGGATGGCGGCCTACGGCATGTGGATTCATCCACGATGAGAATGTGAGTAAGTCGTCCAACGGTTGAAGGAGTTAAAAAAGTATTGGGTGGACGGTTAACCAAGTCTCCGCCTGACCTAGAACTGGTTTTACCACGTTTTTCCACTTTCCCACTCTTTCACTCAAGAAACCGTCACACTTACAGGGATCGGTGGTTCATCATTCCTGCAATATGAATAAGTCCAAATCGAGGACAACAGATGATCATCATCATTCGTTAACAACTCGATTAAAACTTATTCACAGAACTCAACTTTAGTAGTTCATCAATTTGCAGAAACCTTCAAAACATCCACAATCCTTGATCATCATTGATCCCACACAATTCTCAGCTTCCCTCCTACAGATCAACCCATCTCCCTCTTTGTGACCGAATTGACTCTGGAACGACCATTGTCTTGGTTTAGGCCAGAGTCCTACAGATTGATCTCTCGAATCTAAGCACTCCATTTGCAGTGCATTTGTGTGAGGTTCAGCAGTTTGCTCGGTCGAGAGTCTCGACAACACGCTCGACTCTCCACTTTCCTTAAAAACCATCAAATCGTTTGTCCCCATCCACAGATTGGCGACCACGGTGGGAGATTATTCTCTCAGTTGCAATCTCTTATTTTCACAAAATTGTTGATCTTAGGTTCGGTTCAGTTATAAATCCTAACACAAACAACGCTAGCACTAGCAACGACGGTGGTACTCCAGAAACTACTCCTGCTTCCAACACCGGTGTTGTTGATACCACTCCTCCTCAAACCAACGTTGGCTGTAGTTGCAGGAAATCCTACACTACACCCCTCACTAGAATATACACAATTAAGTCATTTTAAGATGAATGATTATGATTTCTATTGATTGAATACTTGAATCTTTACAATATGAAATAGAAATGAGTAATAGAATTACAATTACTCTAAAACTTTCTCTCTCCTAAAGACTTGCTTAACAATTCAAAAAGAACTCCCCCTTCAGCAGACTTACTCAACCCTTTATATAGGGTAGTACACAGTGGATGACAGCTAAGTTGTCCTTTATTTTCGGGAATGGCTTGCGAAATATCGCAAGCGTACAAGTATACAATCTCGCGACACTATTAAACCTCGCCATATTTTCATATCTTCCTCGTGTTCTGGCTGTCGTCATTTATTTTACTTCCCTGCGACTCCCTCGCAATGTCGTCATTTATTAATCTCGCTAAGTATTGATGTCGCGATATTCTAATCCTACATCTTGCCTCTTCTCATGTCTTCTCTGCGAAGAAGAGAATGTCATGAGAATCAATATTTTGAGATGCCGCAATCGTTGATTTTCCATCAATTTTCTCAGACAAGATTTCGTGAATTCGGGAATGATTGTTTACACGTGTCTAAAATTTCCCTTTTTACCTAAGACATTTAGTGTTATCCTATTACTCTTTTCTCGTCTATTTAAAGGAGGATTCCTTGTGAAAGCATTTCTTTTCTTTTACTTCGTCTTCTTCATTGTCTCGCAACTATTTTCTCACGCTTTTCTTCATCATCTTCTTCATCGTTTTCTGCTATTATTTTTCTCTCTTTGTTTCCATGGCATCAAGGTTTGTTAATTTTTTTTAATTTGATCATTTTATGATTGATCTCTCTTATTGAAGTTGTTTTATCTTGATACTCGTTCTTCTTTTAACGACTCCTCTGCCATTTTTGTTTTAGCAAGAACAAACCTAGCACCAAGTTCACCATTGTGAATCCCAATATCTCCCTAGGCTCGCAATCGAAGCCCACTGCTTCTAAAAGAAAGCCTGCGAGTAACAAGGTATTTAAGAAACACTTATTTTTTAATAACAATATTGTTGCCTCTGTTTCTTATTTATCTTGTAATTCGCAGGATGACAAAAATGCTGATAAGTCCCCCAAGAAGCCTCGCCATTCTAAACCCGTTGTGCCTTCTGTCACTTTTCCTACATTCAAACTTACAACTCCTACTGCGACATCTTCGCAAGAGATCCCTACTGTTTCTTCCAAAGATAACATTTCTATGCCTGAATTTCTCATAGATCAACTCCCTCACAACAGTCCCATTGCGAATGAGCCTATTTCTTCTTCCATTGTTAATGCCTCTACCATTCCTCCAGTCATTAATCTTCACGAGATTTCTTCTTCTCGTGATATTCCTTTAACAAAAGATGATTCATCTCTCCCTTCTTCTATCACTATTACTTCCTTTTCTGAGCAAATCCCACTTACTAAAGAAAATTTAGAAGGAATAGATGTGGCCTTCAAAGTCCTATCAGATATTGTGAACGATGCTAAGAAGACTTCTGTCGATCCTGTCAAATCTGATATTTGCGAGATTTTGAGCAAACACCTTGGACCTGATAGAGTTTCGCAAACATCCTTGGAGCAAGAAATTAACACTTTGAAGAATGATCTCCAAGCCATGACTGCAAAATGTAATATTCTCCATCTTGAGAATCAAAAACTTCAAAATATTTCACTAGATCGTGATAATCTTCGCAAGAAGAATGAAGAACTAAAAGGTAAACTCTTGCCTCTGTATTGTCCATTTTTTTTTTTTTTTTTTTTTTTTTTTAAAAAAAAAAAAAAAAAACTCAAGCCCTTGTTCGCCCTTCAAGCTTTAAACCAGAAACGAAAAATGGAGATATATCAGTTGGAATCTCTTATTGAAGAAATTAGAGTTGATAGAGATGCTTGGATGGAGCAATATAATCAATTAGATAATCTTCATACATATTCTCGTTGATCAAATAGATAATCTTTCTAAAGAAAATGCTTGATTTAGCTCGAAAACAAGATTCATTAAGTAATGACTTATCTCGCCTCTCTTACTCTTTGACTAAAGCTAATTTGGAGTTGGAAACTTTATCGATGAGAATGGAACTCTTTCTCAAGAGAAGCGAACTCGTTAAACAAGGTGGCGATTTACTCGCAACAAAATGATATTTGTCAAAAATTATGTAAAAAGCAAGAACAATCTCTTTGTTCACGAGAAGTCAACTGGAAGAAGTTACTGCGAGAAGGATAAACTGATTCAGGGTAGAATAAACTTAAGTGTAAAAGTAAACCAATTCAAGGATCAATGTTCCGAACTAGAAAAGTCCAATTCTTCCCTTACAAAAGAGAATGCTTTACTTGTTTCCAACGAAAAAGTTGGCGATCACGCCCGAAAGATTTAATTGGAGATAATTTTGACAATGCCATGGATCATTTGGAGAATAGTTGTTCGGCTCTAATCCAACATCTTACCTCGCAGAAGGAAGGTAGTCATAGAAGTTGACTGCCTCATCTATTCTTTCTTTATCAAGCCTTCATATTTTTTATTTGTATAATTCCTTTTACTTTTTGTTTTGCAGAGTCTGAGAAAAAACTTCACTCCTCCATTACTGCTTTGAAATCTGACTACTCAAAAATTTGCAAAGAGAATGGAATACTCACCGCTTTCTCTTGCACGTTCTCGCGATAGGGCGTAAAGAAAATTCGACTATATGCGTGATCGTAAAGATATAGAAAGTAAAAATCAGCATGAAAGCACTCCTTCGTCAATTTCATCTTAGAGCCGAAGTTCTTTTGAATAATGTTTTACTATCTAAATCTCTTGATCCTGTGTCTCATTGAACCTCCGAAGTAAGTGATGATGAAGTTCCTAATCCTCCCGATAGCGATTATGATTATAATACCGGCGAAGAGCTCAAGATGAAGAAACTGCCTCTCCCAATAAAATCACAATGATGATGTCGCAAATGAAGAAGAAGGATCTGAAATATATTAATTAGCGAAAATATAGATAAAGTTGTCAAGAAACCCAAAGATCTCCTTCTGGTGAAAAAGCTACTATTTGAGAGATGATTTTCTCTTGTAATCTTCCTTCTCGTGCTATTGTTTCTTTATGTACTTCAATCATCTTTTTTGATGTATGTACTGTCTGCGTTACTCTTCTTTCTTTCAACAAGTATAATTTTTGGTATTTAATGATTGCTACTCTATTATCTTCATTTATGTTTGAAATTCAACATTGCGACAAGATCGCAGGTGTCTTTACATTTTCATGTATTGACCCATTGATCTTGCCTTATCATTGTTTTTGTGTGGTCTTATTTTGCCTTCCTAGTTAAAGGTCTTATTTTGCCACCCCTCATTTTGCATCAATATGACAGTCTAAATATTCTTGCGAACATAAAATCCCATGACATTGACGTCTTGCGACAAGATCGCAGGACGTCCTTACACTTTCATGTAATGACCCATTGATCTTGTCTTATCATTTCTTTAGTATTTTTGCCTCTGCAGGATATTTCATTTGCGATAATAAGACAGACCTAAATGTTCTTGCGAATATAAAGCCCCATGACATTACCGTCTTGTGACACTTATCAGCTCCCTAATGGAGGGTGCCGCCCTTATCATCTCCCTGGTTGCCCCTTCAAGGAGGCGTACATCGGCCATACAAGACTAGCTCCTCCCATCCGGTCTTAACAACAACCAGTTTTTTGACCTCTTATCCCTTATACCTATAGGGTTTATGGTTACGAGACTGCACCCTAAGTGGAGTTTTCTTCGGGCCGAGTGCAGCATGTGCCAAGACTTGCCAAGAATGGCCGAGACACTTCAAATGTCCCATGTACTCTTGGCTCAACCATGTACCTCGGCGCCTTGAGCATACATCGACTCCTTGGAAGAGACCCTCGGGCGTCCAACCGGGGTATAACCTTATATATATAGTTGGAAATCCAAGGTATCTCTCCTGATAGGCTTTCATGGGCCCCAAATCTCCATGACTCGGGTTCCGGAGCGGTGTAACCTTTTCCCCGAGCCATGTCAAGAGATACCCCCTTATATGACGCACTTTAGGTCTTACATTTGCCTCTTACGAAATATCATTCGCGAACTAGGGTGTACGCCATAAAGCTTCGTCCCATTCACTCACTCATTCATTTCTGTCATTTCTGTCAATTCGTTCAATTATTCATTTTTGGTTAACATTTGTCAATTCATTTGCGAGATATTCGCACATTCTTTCTTAATTTCGCAATATCTCTGTCGCAGGATTATTTCATATCATTTCATTCATTTAACATTTCAGAATTTATTCTTTTCTTTCCATCTTCTACGGGTAATATTTCTTGAGATATAATCTATTCCATGGTCTACCCAATCTGTGGCCCACATCGTTGCCTTACGGATCCATTAATCAATATGCCCCCTGTTCCAACTATCTCCTTGATGATATAAGGTCCATCCCATTTTTTCGCTAACTTGCCACCACTTTCTCAATATATTGGTGTTTCTCGCAACACCATATCACCTGGTTGAAACTCGCGTGTTCGACACGTTTGTTATATTCTCCTGCCAATCTTCGTTGATAATTCTCCATATCTTTGTAGTGCTCTTTCTCTATTTTCTTCTAACTCATCTAATTTAATTAAAATGTTACCCGCACTAAGATTTTTCTCCCAAGCTTCTCTCTTTGTTGTTGGAATAATAACCTCTGCCTAAGTACAGCTTCAACACCATAGGTTAGACAAAACGGTGACATCCCCCGTAGCTTCTCGCCTTGTTGTATTATAAGCCCATACCGCATTATGCACTTGCTCACACCATGCCTTATTATGCCCTTCTAGTTTTTTCTTCAATATATCAACGATTGTTTTATTTGTTGCTTCGCTCATCCATTAGCCTGGGTATAAAGGAGTTGATTTCCCACATTTTATTTGAAATGCATTAAGCAATAATTCTATATTTTGTCCCTCAAATCAAGTTTCCCATTGTCGGATACCAACTGTCTTTGGATTCCAAATCTGCATATTATGTTTTCGAATATGAAAGTAAAAATATCTTTATCGCGAATGTGTTGTACCGCTTTTACTTACCCACTTTGTGAAATAATGCATGTTGCGATAATCAAATATCTCCTTTTCCCCGTGCACTGTAAAAATGGTCCTACAATGTCTAATCCCCACTTTACAAAAGGCCATACACTTGTTGAAGAGGTTAACGGTGCACCTGGTGCATGTATTTTCTTTCCTTGTCTTTGACAATCTTCGCAACGTCTTGATATTTGTTTCGCATCTTCATGCATATATGGCCAATAATAGCCTTGCATTTTCGCCTTATGTGCTAAAGATCTTCCGCCACTATGATTGCCGGCATCCCCACTTTGTGTAGCATTTTTAACACTTGCTTCTCCTTCCTTTCGTGTTAAACATCCGAGCGAGGGTCCATTAAAGGATCTTCGGTACAATACTCCGTCTCTTAATTCATAATTTGTTGCACGGCTTTTTAATTTATGCATTTCTAATCTATTTCTTGGTGTTTCTCCTTTCATTAAATAAGCATGAAGTTCCGTCCTCCAATCCTCGCAATGGGATCTTTGTGCTTCATCTTCTATGAGCATTACTTCCTTCTTCCTCTTCCTCTTTGTTGATTGATGGTGATTGAAGTGTACGTATTTTTATGCATCTCGCAGATGGATCTCGTCATCATACTTGATATAAAAGCAAAAGCATCCGCGAGTCTATTGTCTTTTCTTGATATGTGTCTCCACTTTATTTTTGGTATCTTCGCCGACAATTCAAACAAGCTTTTTGTACTTTTTCAAGGATGCTTCATTTGTAGTATACTCTTCTTTTATCTGGCGAATAGCTAACTGAGAATCGCTGGTAATTCTTACATTCTCCAACTTCATTTCTATTGCAAATCGCAAAGCATGTATTATAGCTTCATACTCTATTTCATTGTTAGTAGATGCAAACTCCAATCTGAAAGAGAAAGCCATTTCATTGCCTTCTGGAGAAATTATAATGATCCCAATTCCGTTACCTTCTCCATTTGACGATCCATCTACCAATATTTTCCATCTATTTGGCTCTGTTAATAAATCCCTTGGATTTCCATGTTCTTCTTCTATATCCATCATTTCTTCCACTGCCTCATCTTCTTCCAATGGAAATTCTGCTAAAAAGTCTGCTACAACTTGCGATTTTGGTGAGGATAACACTTCATACTTGAGTTTGCAATGACTTACTTGAGCATTCCACCTTTCAACCCTTCCTGATCTTTTTGAATTTTTCATTACTGACTCAATTGGTACTTTTGTCATTACCTTTACCGTGTGTGCTTCAAAATAGATGCGAAGTTTAAACGTCGCGTAAACTAACGCCAAAATTAATTTTTCAATTTTTGAATAGTTTTTCTCTGCAGCATTGTATGTTTTGCTGATGTAATAGATTGGTTTTTCCACCCTTGCGTCCATTCGCAATAATACCGCGCTTAGTGCATGCGAGGTTGTCGCGAGGTAAATTAGTAATTCCTCCCCGTCTTCTGCTTTTTGTAATATTGATATATCCATTAGATGTTCTTTTATTCCTTGCAATGCCTTTTCACACTCATCCGTGCACCTAAATTTCGTCCCCTTTTTAAGTATGTTGAAAAAATGTTTGCACTTATCAGATGATCTCGAGATAAATCTTCCTAGCGAAGCTAATAATCCATTTAACTTTTGCACATCTTTCATTTGTTCTTTGGCGTTGGCATGTCTCGAATTGCTTGTACCTTCTCCGGATCAACTTGTATTCCTTCTTTTGATACAATGTATCCTAAAATTTTTCCAGATGCCACTCCAAAGGTACATTTTTCTGGATTTACTTTGATATTGATATGTCTCATTTGTTCGAAAATTTCCTTCAAATCTCGCACATGATCTTTTGCTTCTTTGATTTTTATTAACATGTCATCCACATATACCTCTAATGTTTTATGTATCCATTGTTCGAACACTTTCTCCACCATCCTTTGATACGTTGCACCGGCATTTCGCAATCAGAATGGCATTTTTGTGTAACAAAGATAATCCTCTTGGGGCGAAAAAGGCAAGATGTTCTTGGTCTTCTTCGGTGAGAGGGATTTGATTGTATCCCTTATATCCATCCAGGGAAGATATCCTTTCATTTCCTGCTGCTGATTCGACCATCTGCGGAATATCTGGCAAGGGAAAACTATCTTTTGGACAAGCTTTGTTTAAAACGGTGAAATCTATGCAAATTCTTATTCCCTTTTTCTTCTTCGAACTACGACCATATTCGCTATCCATTCGGGGTATTTTGCTTGCCTAATAATGCCAAAAGATCAAGCATCTTCTGCAACTCTTCTTCTATTTGAGGATGATATGATGTTGCGATTTTTCTAATTCTTTGTTTGAATGGTCTGGCATTTTTATCAATCTCTAATTTATGACACGCTACAGATGGATCTATTTCAGGCATCTCATCCATATCCCATGCGAAGATATCTTTATAATCTCGCAACAAATCAACGGTCTTTCTTTCTTCATCTGCCTCCATTTTAGTTCCAATTTTTAACATCTTGGGTTCTTCTTCGGTTCAATATTCACTTCCTTTGTTGGTTACGCATGCAATGTAGCTAGCCTTCGTTTCTCCCATGGGCGTTGGTCCTCTTATTTCCTTTGCGAGGTCACTCTCTTCACCACATATTCCTTTTCCTTCTTCCGCTCTTATCATATATGTTCTAAATTCTTTTTCCTTTTTTGCTGCTTTTGCCATCTTCTTGCGATCTTTTCGCCTCTTCACCAGTTCTTCATAATGTTTTACTTCGATTTGATGATACATTCTTCCTTTATCGGTATCTCCTCTAATTTCGCCAATTCCACTCGGCATAGGAAATCTGACACATTGATGAAATGTTGATGCTACGGCTTTTATTGCGTGTATCCATGGCCTTCCCAACAAAGATGTTATATGGTGATTCCATATCTACTACGCATAACGTCACATTTGTTTTAATTTCTCCCAGCAAAATTCGTATTTTTATTTCCCCTTTAGGTTTTGTTATTGATTTGCCGAAACCATAGATATGACATGTTGTGGAAGTCATTTTTTCATCTTTGTACCCCAATTTTTTATATGCATGATAAAACATTATATTCACTGAACTTCCTGTATCCACTAAAGTTCTACTTATTGCCCATTCTTCCATTGTTTTTGTTAATTTTCCTTCTTCTTTGCTGGCACTTATCGTAATTACTAGTGGAGATGTGTGATTTAAGTTCTCTCCTGACATCTCTGTTGCCGTGAATATAATTCTCCGTTTTTCCCATTCTTTCAAGGGTAACACCTCCTTTGCTGCTATAATTTTCTTTCCTTCAAAATCTCTTTTATGTATTCTCCCTTTAATACTTTCATGAAATTCATTAACCATTGATTTTGAAATCATATTACATTCCAATTCTTCATTACCCTCTCTGATTCTAATTTTCTTCAATTTATCCATCATACTCTTGATTTTTACCGTTTTAGTGACAATATCCAATCTCTTATCTTCAATCAGTCCCTGTTTCTAGCGCCAATATGTAGTTGCAGGAAATCCTACACTACACCCCTCACTAGAATATACACAATTAAGACATTTTAAGATGAATGATTATGATTTCTATTGATTGAATACTTGAATCTTTACAATATGAAATAGAAATGAGTAATAGAATTCCAATTACTCTAAAACTTTCTCTCTCCTAAAGACTTGCTTAACAATTCAAAAAGAACTCCCCCTTCAGCAGACTTACTCAACCCTTTATATAGGGTAGTACACAGTGGATGACAACTAAAGTCCCTTTATTTTCGGGAATGGATTACGAAATATCGCAAGCGTACAAGTATACAATCTCGCGACACTATTAAACCTCGCCATATTTTCATATCTTCCTCGTGTTCTGGCTGTCGTCATTCATTGCGTCATTTATTTTACTTCCCTGCGACTCCCTCGCAATGTCGTCATTTATTAATCTCCCTAAGTATTGATGTCGCGATATTCTGATCCTATATCGGCAACCATCCTCTCTTCGGTCGGTCTCCCGAGGAAATCAGATAAAATCGCCTACCATAGATGATCTTATGAAGGTGCAAGAGACTCTCGCAAAAAATCAGATTGACATGGCTGCAACACATAAAGAGCTATGCAATTATTTCAAAACTCTCACCGACAAGATGTCAGAGAAAAATCAAGAGAAGGGAAAGGCCAAAGAAACATCCTCGACTGATGATCCCGAAGTCACTCCAATCCATGTAGTAGACAATGATGAAGTTCACAAGGCTGCAGATAACCCACCAACAAAGGAACCTGCAGGCTTCATCACTCGTGAAGACCTGGAACGCTTCATGGAGGATCGAGGAAAATACAAAGCATCATCTGTTCATCGTCATCAACCTCCATATCATGCTGCTACGCAAAGAATTCCTCTCTCGAAGGGCTACACTTCCCCAACGTTCACACTGTACAATGGAACAGGAATGCTCAAGAACACGTCTCTCAATTCCTGGAGGCACTAGGAGAGCACGAACATAACCATGTTATCCGTCTGAAGGAATTCTCGAAATCTCTGATAGGCCGAGCGTATACCTGGAAGGATGGCTCAGAAGAATACTGAACATCCGAACGATTATGTGAAGAGGTTCAGAGTCCAATCTTTGGATTATCATGAACCGAATTTCACTGAACAAACTGGTAGATTTGTGCATCAACGGAATAATCCCGGTCTACAGAACCTTGCTAAAAAATCTCCGGTTCCAGACCTTCTCAAAGCTTCATGAAGCAGCTGGACGATCAACGACTATTGCACCTGCTTTACTGGAAATAACAAAGTCTGCAAGGTCGAGGAACCTCGAAGCAGCCGACGCCTAGTCAACAAGCGAAGATAATCTCCAACCTTCCATGAATGTTACTGAAGGGATCAAGATAAAAGCTAAAGTGCAGCCGCATAAGAACGCTTCTCCAACATCCCAGGCTCCTCTGAAGGCACAAGGAAAAGATAATCAATCCTGAATTGCACAAACCTCGACCCGACATCAATGAACGGGGAAATGATCAGACAGATTCAAACTTCTCTCTTCTCATGAAGGAGTGATCGAGTTACTAGAAGTCTGGGTTCAAGAGGGTGCAATCAAGTTTCATTCATCAGGAGAGAGCCAACTGGAGAATCCCAGGTACTATTGCCTTCATAGATTCATCAATTATTCAACAAGTAGCTACAATATTTTGAAGCACATCTTCAAAGAGAAGGTTGATCGACAATACCTTAAACTAGGGAGTGAAGGAGTACGCATGACCCTCTCCCAATCAAGACATGCACTCTCTCTGAACAACCTATCAAATAGGCAGTTCAATCCTTGTGTTGATGGTGGTTTTTACCTTAGGGGTAAAATCGTAAAACCCTAGTCGAGACGGTGACGTCCACCGAACTTGAGTAATAATTTCCAAACCAAGCACATTTATTGAACCCTTTAATTTGTCTCGCAAGAAAATTACCAGGTACCTTTTTTAATGCTAATTAGGGTTTCGACAGGCCAAAACCCTAATTCTCACACCGCATGTGCCAATGGCAAACCATGCCAGCCACACCTACCGCCCAAAGCCCTAGCTTGGTCACGAACCTAGCTTGGTCACGCCAAACCTTGGCCCCACATGCCAAGCCAAACCGCACCTAGCCAAGCTAGCCACGCCATGTGCCCATGGCAAACCCTTGGCCCCACAAGCCAAGCCAAACCGCACCTATCCAAGCTAGCCACGCCATGCGCCCATGGCAAACCCTTGGCCCCACACGCCAAGCCAAACCGCACCTAGCCATGCTAGCCGCACCATGTGTGAATGGCTTGCCAAACCCTTGGCCCCACATGCCAAGCCAAGCCACACCTTGCCTTGGCACCTAGCCATGCTAGCCGCACCATGTGCCAACGGCTTGCCAAACCCTTGGCCCCACATGCCAAGCCAAGCCATACCTTTCCTTGGCACCTAGCCATGCTAGCCGCACCATGTGCCAACGGCTTGCCAAACCCTTGGCCCCACATGCCAAGCCAAGCCACACCTTGCCTTGGCACCTAGCCATGCTAGCCGCACCATGTGCCAACGGCTTGCCAAACCCTTGGCCCCACATGCCAAGCCAAGCCACACCTTGCCTTGGCACCTAGTCGCTAGCCGCACCATGTTCCAACGGCTTGCCAAACCCTTGGCCCCACATTCCAAGCCAAGCCACACCTTGCCTTGGCCCTAGCCATGCTAGCCGCACCATGTGCCAACGGCTTGCCAAACCCTTGGCCCCATATTCCAAGCCAAACCGCACCTATCTATGCTAGCCGCCCCATGTGCCAACGGCATACCAAACCCTTGGCCCCGCATGCCAAACGCACTTAGCCGCGCCACCATGCTGGCCTCCCCTACGCGGTTACCAAAACGAAGGCGTGCGACAATCGATGGTCCCCCTTCAATCCCAGGAGCAAATCCTAGCCCTCCAAGGTTGCCCTATGACGCATGGTAACCTTTAGCCTGAAAACCTAAGTTTGGCCACGCCAAACCACGCCATGCCAACGGCATGCCAACCTAGCCGCGCCTCCTGCCACGCCAATGGCATGCCAACCTAGCCGCGCCACCATGCCATGCTAACCTAGTCGCGCCACCATGCTGGCCTTCCCTATGCGGCCACCAACGAACGAAAACGTGCAAAGATCAACGGCTACCTTTCCTCTTAAGATACAAAATCTCGACCGTCGAAGGTCACCAAGCTACCAAGTCTCCCGAGATCGACTTGCCAGGCAACAACCCTATGCTACATGTTTTCCACAAAAACATTCGAGACATCAACACATCACAAACTGGGGGATCCTCTTTGGGTATTGGTTTAGCGGTTTACAGCGTGCGGCGTACACTATGCTCGTCATAAGGAAGTGTCATAAGGGTGAGGCGGTTAGTAAATACAGGGAGTTAAAAGTGAAACGTTCATGGGACATCAATTCCATATGTTAATGTTTTTATGGAACATCAATTCCATGCGTTAACGATTTTATGGAACATCAAATTCCATGCATACGGTTACCACCTCCTACCATTTACTTACCCATTTTCCCATTCCTTAATGAGACCAGGGTACGTTTCATTTCGAATTGTATAAATAGGTCTTACCTATTTCCACAGAACAACAAGTTCATTCGGGAATATACAACACTCAGAAAATACTTGCTAGCTTACCATTTGTCACCCTTCCCACTTTTCTGGTACAAGTCATAGTAACACAACTACTCTTCCCGTGCTTAACTATTCTGGTCTCATCACTTTCCTTGCTTCCCTCCCAAAACCAACCCATTCTCCTCCACTTTGTGACCGAAGCAAGTCCGAGCGGCTATTTCTTGGTTTAGGCTGGATTTGTACAGATTGATCTCTCGAATCTAAAGTACTCCCTTGCAGTACATTGTTTAGGGTTTAAATTATTTCTCACCCGTACATCCGAAATTACCGAAATCAGCAGAAACCATCTTCACCCGCAAACACCTTGGTCGAACATATATGCTATATCTGTCAAAGGCACTAAGGAAAGACATGTTCACATCATCGAATTACATTGTGTCAGACGTCTGTCCATCCTGGAAGTACTCCTTGAACCTTCATCCACAGACAAGAAGATGCAAGACTGGGGACTTCTTACATAGTCTATCTCAGAGGAAATGAGTTCGGAAGAATGATGATCGATACTGACACCACCATCGACATTGTTCCACTGAAATCCCTCAAAGTCGCAGGCATCACTCGACAAGAAGCTACTCATGCTCCCATATCAATCAGAAACCATGAAGGAAAGCTCAAAGATCATACAACCTGCAAAAGATGAATAGACATTCGTCAAAAGGTCCTGCACTCAGGCAAGTCTCATTCCTCCCATGTCTATGTCATTTATTTCCTCACATGCTATTCTAGCATGGGGACTCACCCTCGCTAGCATCTCTGCTATTGGAAGACGCTATAAGTGGGTAATCTCACTTCAGCAATATTTTACCAAGTGGTTGAATATGACATTTCCCCGAATCGAGCACTGGGACATTCATTACTGATATGATGTCCAAACATGACAAAGAACACTTTGGGCGTTTCTACATAGCCTTGCAGGAGTGTCCATGTGTCCCAAAAAGTCAAAAACTCTGTGTCTGCATAAGTGTTGAATCCCACTACCGCAACGAAAGACCTAAGATGTTCGATGCTTAAAGGATATGACGCTTCAACGCTCAAGCATCCATGAAGCCTTCAAATTGTACTCTCAATCAAAGAGTACACCTTCGATAATGATACCTATGGATTCAGCACAAATATCTCAACAATGATTCAACACCAAGACGATCAAAGTGTAACTGAATAAGTCTTCATTATCCCATGATAAGACTTAAAAGCAGATGCAATGTCATTCATCCATGTATGACACAAACTCCTTCAACATACACTGGGGACTTGATATTATTGGAATTTGTAACCTGATGTGATGAAACTTCATCGACGTATTTCTCTACATTACAGATCACTGCATGACTGAGGAACTTCCTCTCTTCACCGCAATGAATACCAGTGCTGCCATCTTCCACAACAACGTCGATTCACTGATGAAGCCAGTTCACAATAAAGTCATATTGTTCAAGAGAATTCCGGATGATCAGTACACCTTCATCTTGGGAATGCTCAACACACCAACTAGTTCGTGAATGTAAAGGCTCACTGGATGGAGGAGCAAAGATTATGTTGATAATCATGGTTCTAGTCTTTTTGATCTCTAGAGCAACTTCAACCACGGTATCAGCATCAACAATAATCTCTAGAGGAACACCATACATGATTTCAGCATCAACAAGGATCTCTGGAGCGTAATCAGTCGTGATCTCAGCATCAACAACGGACTCAGGAGCAACATCCTCATGACAGGGCTTCATCAACTAACCATTCTCTGAAGTGTTACACATGAAGCAGACTTCTCCAAGAACTAATGATTCATATCAAGATGTGTGGGCATGATAACATGTTCACATGAAAGTATTCCCAAAGCTTGCACGACTGGCGAACACAATCCAAAGTCTTCAACAATATGTTCTCATCGCCTTTACAAATGAGATACGACACACTTTAGTCCATGGGTTTACAAAAATGTACCAACGGGTGAGTAATTGGACCATACTTCCTCAACGAAAGATGTTTGCCTATGTCTCTTATACAACATACCAAAAGGGCGCATCAATCAGACATACGAGCTGAAAGATATGGCCTTTGCCGTCAGGTCTACGAAATCTGAAAAAATTTGTACGGGATTACAAATTACAAATGTGCACGCTTCTTTGGCTGACCTTTACAACTCCAAATTGAGTGATTCTTTTCTCATGTGATAACTCAATCTCTTAGCTTCAAAATTTGGGGTCAAGCATCGAATTTCGACGTCGTATGAGGTTCCTACAACTTCCAGAGACATGCAAGCAGTAATTCTTGGACGGGATTCATAACTTCCACAATCGATCGGTGTCTACCAGGTCTTTCCACTAACTCCTCCATCAAGGTACCTACAACTTTGACCACCTAGGTATTTACATCAAATTTTCTACCTAGGTCCTCAATCTAGGTCTTGTCAGAAGAAGGGAAAACGAAAAGGAGAGATTTAACAAAATACTGGGGACTGACGGTCCATTGATCATGACGATCAGTTTCACAGTCCAAGACCCGTAGCACCAGACTCTCATGTAATAATCATTCATCATAAAACAAATGCTATAACCGAGACATATAACCATGGTCATTACATCATCCCCTCTTGAGAGCAAACTCAGTTATGGTCCCGTGACCAGGGTTTCAAAAGTGATGTTTCTACGACTGACATAAGCAAGATGGCACTGCAAGCACCATGCTCATGTATCAATCAAGGGTTCCTGATCTCAAATGACTCAATAACATTAAAATCCTTCACCAACCGTTCAAGACACAAGCGAATGGTCTAAAGACACAACGGGAGTGTTTTACAACAAGCTTGTCTGAGATGATTTTACACTGTCCCACACAAAGAAGCAAGCTGGAAAAAATTGGTGAATAATATAGGGATGGGTCATATACCATTCTCTTCGTATGGATGTCATCTACAACATATCCAAAATTCACATCAATTGGAGAAACTAGCAAAAAGATGTGGCCAAAACTTTGGACTACATAACAGCTGAAAAAGTTCTGAAGGTCTCCTGAAAGTTTACTGTTTCGCTGATTTCACCTCCTAAGCGTATTCAAATCTCAAAACGCTTCTACACTAAAGCTTGTAAATTTTCTGGGCATGAGGATACATGGGTAGATCGCGAAAATCCGACATAGGATGAAGATTTTATGGCGTTTTTGCTAAAAGACGGAATTTTGAATTTTCTGGTGATGGTAAAAATTTTCATTCATATGGGTCTTCATTCATTCATTAATCAGAGATCCTATACTTCTATGAAGAAAACATAATATGGGTACTTACTTGAGTGGTATCTAAGCCGTTCGAAGAACCAATATTACCGGTGTCATCATTAGAAACGTTATTACTTTCATGCGGTTTCGGGTTTTGGGAATTCCCCGTCTCACCATGGTCCAAGGATGAATGAGCAGCATCAATACCTTTTTCATCCACGATAATTTCTTCCTGGATTTATCAACAATAATTATTTTTATTTTGTTCAAGGAGATGCCACGATCACCTGCACGAAAGAGATACTTACATCGACTTCTTTATCAGTGTTGGATTCCTGAATTGTTTGCCCGGGAAAAAGTTGAAGACCGTCATGGAGAAAAAGTCTGAAAAGAAATAACAAACCTTGGTCTCATGATCCTAATTGCATGGGCAGGGAAAAGTCATGACACATGGAGCGCTAACAACTCACTAAAGAAACGGCTGGGGACTGCACGTCATTTGCTAACATACTGTTGTCCTTACTTCTGGGTTCTCCGCTCCCGTAGACTTTCTTCCATTTCCGTGGAGTCTATATTGGCCCGGAATCTCATTATACAATCATCCTATGGTAAAACTAATGAAATAACCAGGAGTGCAACTCAGTATGAAGGACCTCTCACCATCACTCAGAGGTCCCAGAAGTACCATTTCTTAAAGTTGCATCCGTAGAGATGTCATCTCTGGAAACACCATCTTTGGAAGTATCATCATGGGAGTCAGTCATTCTTGCAAAGTGGTTACTTCAGCACATCGTTCATACAAAGCGCAAGATTCAACAAAACGATGAATCATGGAATAAAGGTGCTCACAACAGCGTCTACAAAATGGTAACCATCCAACTCTTACCTATTTACAATTTCACTAGCTGTAGTGATTACAATCTCGAGAATTTGTTCGCTCCTTCAAACTCGCAAATACGAACAAAATTGTTATTCAAAACCATAACGTGATTTTCATAAAACTGTGAACAATTCACGAAACTTCCATCATGTGAACAATTCACATTATTTTTCACCGTGTGAGCGACTCCCCACCGAGTGAACACTCATTGATTTTGTGCATACACTTTCAGATCACAAAATCCATACAAACCGTATTTTATCAAAAATTGCTTACTTCTAGCAATTGCTGAAAATCAAAATTTTAATTTCACATAAATTTCCACCGAGTGAACATTCATTGATTTTTGTGCATGCCCTCTTAAAATCACGAAATTCACGAAAACATTATTGTTTGCTTTTAACAATTGTTTAAAATAAAAATTTGATTTTACAAAATCTTTAAAATCGTGAATAATCCACGTAAAATTTTTACTCTGTGAACATTCACTGGTTTCTCAAAATTGGACAGACGTCCATTCTACAATTGTGAAAACTCACATACATACATTCACTATGTATAATTGTCTAATTTCAACAGTTGTTCAAAATCAAAACATTGATTTTATAAAATACATATATATATTTCACGTGAAACTCACGTAACTTTGAAAATATATGTATATATATTTTTGCTCCCTCTCGCGAGCATCTGTCTTTGAAACGAGAGCATATTTTCAAAAAATTTATGAAGGCTCACATATCGAAAATAAAAAATTTCATGAAAGCTCATATACAAAAATTTTATTACTAACAGACGCACGTCTATTCAGAAAAAAAAAACTTTTCTCTCGTACGAACATCCACATTTGAAAAGAGAGTTTATTCCTTTTTGTGAAATCTCACATATTTAAAAAATAAAATTTTCGCTTCCGTGAAAGCGCATAGACAAAAAAGTTTATCGTTAGACTCAAGTCTATTTTGTTTGTTTCTTAAACTAACGAACGAACAAACTTCTGTTCCTAAAACAAGGATTTCTTTTTGGGCTCGGGCCCGTCACGCTAAACCGACCAAAATCGGACTTACGCCGTCCAAATCAGCAGTGCCTCATCTCTCCGTGCTTACGGAATCACACTCTATCATACTATCAGGGTCGTCACCCGAACATTTGCTCGTACACGACATCGCTGGAGAAAATCGAGGATTTTGAAAATACCTTTGTACAACTGGGTTCAACCACTGATCTCGGCGATTTAAAATCACCATTTAATGCTGACCGGTTGTCAGCCGACACAAATATAATTACACTTTCTTACTACTCAAAATATATAATGAAGCAAGGGCAAGAAAGGATCGATCCCACAGAGAGGTCTAGGTTGTCAAATTGTTTCGGTTCCCTATAAATAACACCGGGTTTTTGTGATTATAATAAACTAAATAAAAGCAAATAAAGAAAAGTAAACAAATCAAATCAAGGATAAGAAAGTATTGGTCATGGATTTCGTTTTCATTCACAAACATGTTTTCAACACAATAACTAGAATTGATATTTTAATCTCAACTTTTATCAAAGGCCCTAGAATACCTTGATCGCAAGAATATCCCGCTAATCTCCTCTTGTCATCAACAAACACATTAAAAGATGTGAATATGAATTCTATCTAAAAGAACAACCTAATGTGTAAAAGCACTAATTAAGTTTAATTCCCTAAATGCATTAGGTTCTATGAAATCAGGCCAATCAAAGCAATCGAAAGTGTAAAAGCACTAATCCGATTTAACAAAGGTTATGGTTCACATATGATCATAAGAATATATCACTACAAACTATAATCATATTTATGCTACTTGTAATCAGGAATCTATCACTTTTGCGTATAATAAATCCTAATCTAGCAAGAGAGATGAAAACAAACTCAATCGATTCGCGACTCGACTAAATAGCATTCAACTCATGTAACAATATTAATGGTGAATCATAAACGATAATATGGAGACAAAACTAATTTATTGCACAAAATTCATGGTTGGAAATCCAACTAATTCATAACCAAAAGAAAACTCTAGCTCATATTCATGGAGTTCATAACAAGAAGAAAGAGAAAAGACTTCATGGTTCTAAACCCTAGAAAACAAAGTAGAGGCAAAAGATAGATAAAAGATAATAAGATAATAAAAAGATATCAGATAAGAGATCCCCCAAATTCTACATAAGCTCCCCTATTTATAGAGTTTTGTAACCTCCTCTTGAAGAAACTAGGAAACCTAGATAAAATAGGAAAGTGCACCTCCTCAAAATTGTGTCCCGTGCATTATACCCCGTGCAAAGTAGTTGCCAAAACTCGCCACAATTCCTTAACACAACTCACGGCCAAGGCTGGTCACGTTCTCAGTTCGGCAAACAAAACAATTGGGCTCACGTCACCCAAGTCCAGCCATATTGCGCATAGAAGAATCTTAATTTACAGCCGTGGATTCCATATTCTTTCTGCTTCGAAATCTTGTCCCAGATGTTGGTGAATATCCGATCACCAACATTTTTTCCTTATCCCACTAGACTTTGGACTTCTTGCCATCCTTGGAAACTAGCCATCGAATCATCATCTGCGATCCACCGGAAAGAACCATCCACATCAACTCCATGCTCATTTCCAACTCGTGCATTTTCCTTATCTTCTCAAGTTGCAACACTATCATCGTTTCATCAGCAACTACAGCTTCCTCCATCTTTTTCTTCTCGCTGGCAAGACCCACCAGTCATCTTTCTTTCTTCATCCACAGCAGCAGTCACCTGTCCATCATCGAGAGTATCAACAACATTTTATCTTCAACTCCGTCTGATAACCCAACTCGATCTATCGCCTGTACTTCTTGCTTCTGCCAAGCTCTCTGTTCACATCACCTGAAACTCACTTGTCATTTTCTTCTCGATTTATTTTCTCTACCAAACACAAATCCATCCATCTCTGTCTCGAGCCAAAGTCTCTTGCTATCACTGCTAACAGTCCACGAGCTCAGCTCCTTCTTCCCGTTCCATTCGCTTATAGCTCCATTAGCTTCTCGTCATCATATCACCGAAACAGCATCACAACACCTTCATCTCGAACAATCCGTTACTGCCAAGATCAACTCTATACCGAGTCTTGTCCACAACCTGAGCAGCAGCACCATCTTCTTTAGCTTCTAACGTCTTCAAGTTCCGCTGGGTTCCAAACCAACTCGAGATGAACTCTCGCCATCGGTGTCATCCTCCACAATGGCAAGCAACTTCACCGCCATGCTTCCCTTACTACCATCGTCTTCCAATAACTCCTTGAACTTGCTCGAGCGCTTCTCTTTATTTTGCCAACATCTTCATCAATCCATATTCGTATCCATCACAAAGATCATGTAGTACAACTACTCCATCACTGCCAAACTCAGTGGCGGCATCCAACCAGAGCCGGGCCTGAGGGTGTGCAGGCCGTGCGACCGCACAGGGCCCAGCTCTGTGGAGGGCCCATTTTCCTTTCAATGTACGCTTGCTTTCCCCTGCAAGCCCAGTCCAATCTAACATTTAAAAAAACAAAAAATTGCTTTTGCATGGACTCGACCGCGTGACCTCTCAAAGAAAGGGTAGTACATCAATCCACCAGACCACTAAGTTGTATTTGGTATTTTTCAGCCCCTAAATTATACTTAGACTCAGATTTGGATCTTTATCATACTATTAAGGCATTGCTATACTCATGGCTATACGTTTGAAGTTTCCTCCAAGTATTCTTATTCTTGTAATTGGACATAAACAAAAAGAGTTACTACTCCCGTTTAACTTAACGTTTTATTTAGCGCACCATTGTCTATAATTTTGTAAAAATTTAACATTTTTTGCTTACTATTATTGTAAATTATCAAAAATTAAAGTATATTTGACCTTATAAAAGGCCCTACAATTTTTTCTCGCACAGGGCCCTTCTAGGCACAGGATCGGCTCTGCATCCAACCATTCCCTGTTCTTCAATGACAGCAGCCATCTCGTCGTCCTTCACGCATCATGCAGTCTTGTCACTTCATGGATGAATCCATCAAACTCCACCTCAAACACCTATTCCATTATCATTCGCTTCCAATGGCAGAGAACATCATCACCAGCCACAGCACTACCGTGATCGTTTCCGGCATTCATCGTGATTGTTCTCTGTCTTAAGATCCATTTCGAACTCAACCCAAATCTTCTAACTGCTTCAGTAGCCCATTGAACCGTTCGAAATCAATAATCACTCCGAAACCGTCACAACTTGATTATCAAGATCACCGGCCGTTATCGTTCCTTTCTGTGGAGTTAAGGAAGAAGGGAAAGGTGCCCTTAGTAAAATGGCTGGTGTCTTTAAACACTTTTCAAATTTGACCTCCCCTTTATAAAAGACCTGACTGCCCTTAGAAGTTCCTTTGAAACTCGAAGCCCCTTAACAGAATAACTACCCCTTAACGTACAATTGGAGTGTCAATAACACTTGCCCTTTTATGCTTCAAGTTCTTGTTTTGCTCATAACTTCTTCATACGAACTCGGAATGACTCCATTCTTTCGGCATTGTCTTCATCTTCTCATCCTCTACACAATGAAAAGTAGAAATCTTGTATTTGAACGAGTTCCAATTGGTCTTTTTGCTCCAAATGACTCCATTGCACCTAATAAACTCAAAAGCACACATAAGATACATAATTTACAAGAAAACTCGCAAAGAAAGCATAAATACTAGATATAAAATTAGTTGTTTTACAACACCTATCAAATGCTTACTGCGAAACATGATTGTCCCTCGCTAAGCGGGGGACTTAATGTAGATGGTGGATTTTCAACAAAGGAAAAAATCGTAAAATCATGGTACTGCGTGTTTCTCACACGGCTTTCAGACATGTGATGATTCATATTTTACGATCCATGATGAATATGCTTCAAAGGCCTCCACTAGCCGAGCGTTCGATACCCGTAGGCTAGGGAATGGGTCTGATTTTATGCCTACTTGTTAAACCGCAAGTGCACGGTATCTACAATATAGAACAGGGCAAATACGGGTCGATCCACAGAGACTTGTGTGGATTATGTTGATTCTAAGGCTTGGCTTAACTGATTTTTTAGTGAAGGTAACACAACTGAGGTTTTGTTTGTTTGTCGATGCGACTAAGTGAAGGTTATAACAATGATGTAAAGATGAAATACAAACGGTGAGAGTAAAGGGGCACTAGGGTTATCACATCCACCACTAAATCATGCTATGTGTTCAACTAAATAGAGCTTTCTTGTTCCTGTGTCAGACAAGGATAATGTGTCAAAATTATCACCTATCTAAGGAGTTTCACCTAATGATAACTCAATTATCAGCTAAGGTGCTAACCTAGAGCACTAGTTGTCTAATTAAGCACAACTAGTCAAGAGAATTAGCAATTTATCTCTAAGGTTTGAGTCAAGTATCACCAATGCGGTTTAACCTAACTACAATGTATACTTGGCATGCATTGTGAGAGAAAAACATTGGGTACTAGAATTGAGGATATCTGAAAAATTAAGCACTCAAGAATACTCAAACACAGTTGAAATCATAACAGTGAATTAGGGTTTCATTGAAACCCTAGCAAACTAAACTAGAACATCAAAAACAACAAATAACACAAATTAAATCTAAATTGCTGCTCTCCGCTAGCCTGCATAAGTTCAAACACCCACACTGAATTCTATTTATACATCGGAAAATCAAAACCCTAATTCACTTCAAAATAGAAATTAATGCATACCCTTTCGCCCATACCCTCTGAATCATTGTCAGCTCTGTTCAATCGGCTCTGAGAACTCCATGCGTGGGTTGTTGGTGAACCCTAGCTCTACTTTTCTCTAAGTTAGCTTCTAGGGTTGGGAGAAGCTAAGAGAGAGAAAACTAGACCTAGAGAGGCGGAGAAAGTGGTTGATGGAGCTAGTGGTGATGGCGACAGGAGATGGATGTGGTAGTGATGGTAGTTCTGCCATGGGTAAGGGGAAGAGGGTGGAGCTCTGCAGAGGTATGGGGGGAGAAGAAAGAGAAGATGGAGGAGAAAATGAGGTTAGGTCGATGGGTATAGGGTTAGGTGATTTTTCTGTGGAGCGGAGGCATCGAAGTTTGATGAGGAAGGCGGAGCGAGCGTTGGATCTAGGCGAGGGAGATCTCGAACGGCTCGGGGAGAATCGTGGTGATTTGGTGTTGAGCCGGAGCAACGAGAATCGATGTGAGTGAAGGAGCGACCGTAGGATGTAGCTAGGCGAGATCTCAACGGCTCGGGGTGGATGGGCTCGAATCCGGGTCATGGCTAGCTCAAGCCCATGTCTTGTAAGTTGGGTTGCAACTGATGCGCGCGCGGGCTTTGGCTTTCTGCTCCATAGACGCTTGTCTCCAATTCTTTGCTCTTTTGGCTCTTCAATTTCTCCGAGATTTATTTATTACCTAAAAACACAAAATTAATTAGTACAAATATTTATTCTTGAAAACAAAGAAAATACAGAATCTGGGATAATATCTGATTTCTGAGCACAAAAGATGAGTTAAATGCCAATAAAAAGGTGTATAAATATGCAATATTTGGCACTCATCAATACCTCGCATTTCGTCATGCCCTCTATATAGAATAACGTAATTGGGCGGTTCTCTGTAAGATTAAGAGCATTAATGCTTTCAGGACGTCGGTGATACTCATTGTTCCCTGACTACATGAGAGAGACCCCCATCTACATAGAAGAACGATTGGGCGGTTCTCCGTAAGATTGAGAGCAATAACGCCTTCAGGACGTCGGTGACACTCATTATTCCCTGACTATGTAGAGAGACCGTGTATAGATCCAGGCGGTTGTCCGTAAGATTGAGAGCAATAACGTCTTCAAGACTTCGGCAACACTCGCTGTTTCCTGACTATGCACCATTCAGGATGGATATGACGCTTTAACTGGCTAATATCCCTTCTGTAATAGATTAATTCTACCGTGACATTCACCACTGAATTCCTAGAAGATAATCTATTTTATCTCATTACTCCGATTTCATGAACGAATCCACGGCCGATCTCATGGAATGGTAATAGATAATCTCATTACTCCGATTTCATGATCGAATCCACGGCTGATCTCATGAAATGGTAATAACTACTTTTATTACTCCGATTCTATGGTCGAATCCACGATACCATGGAATGGTAATACTCGTTTTATTATTCCAAATTCATGGTCGAATCCACGGCTGATCCTATGGATTGATAATAAAAAAATACTCACTTTTATTACTCAGTTTCATGAATCATTCTCCACTGAATTTCATAAATTAGTAATAAATACTCAACAATCGGGCATTTGGACTACCACTGAGTAAGCCCCATAAAATGGTGCAAGTGTACTCAACAATGATGCACGAACGAGCACCCAAATGCGCGAACGAGCATCCAAAATATGGACAAATGAGGAATCCTACACGAAATAGGAGAGAGAAAATAATAACATACAATAATGGAGAAGCGCCCATGGGACGGGCCCACCGGCCGTGCCTTAGCCATGGCCGGTCCCATGGTTCCTTTATTATTTTTCCTTATTTTGTTATTTTCATGAACTCATAAAGACTCCTCCATTCTAACAACTTTCCTTGTTTGAGCAAAACTCGTGGTTTCTCCATATTTTCATGGTTTGGTTTCATGAAAAATAATAATATAAAATAGGGAAAGGTGTTGCGGGATCGGGAAACTTAGCCTTCCGTCGATGCCCTAGCCGTGGCCGGTCCCACACCTTGCAATCCCTAATCTTTCATAATTTGTTATTTTCTCATCTTGTGAAACTTCCCGGTTTTCAGCAAAAATCGTGGTTTCTCCAAGTTTTCTCAAATATTGCTCAAACCATGAAAAAGACAAAAGTCAACATGGTCACATGACTGACTAGGCTACTCACGAAAAATTTATTAAAATATTATTATTTTAATATTCACGATCAAACAAGCATACTTGCTCATTCGAGCAAAATCTAGAATTCCAGTCAAAGATCGAACTCTTCTGAAAATTCAAGATATTGCTCAAACGCACATCAAAAAATGCCGAAACTCTCAAGACTGAGATACGGCATTATGGAGACACGGGCATGCTCCCTTGACCGACAAAGGGCGGCCCTAAGGCTTGCAATGAGCCGGTGCCACACGTTTTCATACTTTTGACCTAATTTGCGCAATCGCTCATATTGGGTCCAAACTTTTCACAACCAACTCGGGGTTTTTAAAAACGCCCATCAGCTTATCTCGACCACCAAGGGCTGGTCTCATGCCATCCTTGTCGGTCCCTCACTTTTCCATAATTAGGTTTTATCACCTAATGCTCAATCGAGCACTATTTCAATAAATGATGAAACCGACATTTAATCGTCATTCCTTCACCAACCGGCCAACTCAGGACCCTGGTGTACGCTCACTCGAACAACTGGGCATCACATGGACGTCCATAATATCATGTGGTCGGTCCCTCCTTCGCTCATGACCTATTTTCAGTAATTCGTCAATTAATGAGCAATTGATCAAAATTTAGGGTTTCGAACAAACGCTCAACAAATCATCATTTTGAGCAAGTGCAAACACTAAATAAATTTATGTTGATCCAGCAAACAACACGCGGATTAATTATATAATATTTGGTAATCTACCAAAATTTTAATTAATATTTTATTGGGTCACGTCACCAATAAATAATTCGTCGAATTGAGCAATACTTGCTCAATTGCTCGAATATTGATCCAACTAGCAATATTCAGTAATTTATTCGTCGAATTGAGCAATACTTTCTCAATTGCTCGAATGTTGATCCAACAATCAATATTTAGTAATCGTCGAATTGAGCAATACTTGCTCAATTTCCCAACTTTTAGTAATTTGTCGAATCGAGCAATACTTGCTCAGACGCTCGAATTTACAATAATTGCACACGAGCAATATCAACATAAACATAAGAACTAACACGTTCAAATTCATGAATCACTGAGCATTCGTCAATCACGCTCAATTCAGCAAAACCTAGACTCATTGTCTAATCAGTCAACGACTGACTAATTAAATACATGTATGCCCTGCAGACTCCACGATTCATGACACATCAATCACGTCACACGGGGGGATATCAATTAGGGTTTTGGTCTGGCATCCTACGGCACGTGGATTCATCCACGATGAGAATGTGAGTAAGTCGTGCAACGGTTGAAGGAGTTAGCAAAGTAGTGGGTGGACGGTTAACCAAGTCTTCGCACGACCTGGAACTGGTTTCACCACCTTTTTCCACTTTCCCACTCTTTCACTCAAGAAACCGTCACACTTACAGGGATTAGTGGTTCATCATTCTTGCAATATAAATAAGTCCAAATCGAGGACAACAGATGATCATCATCATTCGTTAACAACTCGATTAAAACTTATTCACAGAACTCAACTTCAGCAGTTCATCAATTTGTAGAAACCTTCAACACATCCACAATCCTTGATCATCATTGATCCCACACAATTCTCAGCTTCCCTCCTACAGATCAACTCATCTCCCTCTTTGTGACCGAATTGACTCTGGAACGACCATTGTCTTGGTTAGGCCGGAGTCCTACAGATTGATCTCTCGAATCTCAGCACTCCCTTTGCAATGCATCTGTGTGAGGTTCAGCAGTTTGCTCGGTCGAGGAGTCTCGACAACACGCTCGACTCTCCACTTTCCTTAAAAACCAGCAAACCGTTTTTCCCCATCCACAGTAGTTGAGCCCTAACCAAGTATCACACCTATTAAGGTACAGTTGCGTTCCTTACGCCTCTTGAATCTCGCAAGACTCCGCGCACTTGATTCCCCTATCTGACGTCCTTTATAGCCTAGAAGTTGCTACGATCCAAAGTCGAAGACTTATAAACAAATATGTCTCCCGCAGATAAGTCTATTTTATTTGTTGTTTTCGTCTTAAGATCAAGGTGAACAAGAAACTAAACTAATAATCCGGTCTTATACTCCCGAAGAGCATCCTAAAAATATTAGTCACCTCACAATAACCTAACTGATTAACAGAAGAATTTATTGCGTAATCACAAGAGTCTGAGACGAAGAAACTGTTGTGATTACTTTTTATATCTTACCTATCGGAGATAAATGTCGAAAAAATCTTAGATAAGATTAAACTCAATACGATAGAAAAATTAATATCAGGATACGCAACTACAGATAAAATAATCGATCTGGCTTCACGAATCCCAAGCGAAGTCTTGAAGTCGTTAAACCTAGTAATAGTTTTCAGAAGAACTGGAAACCTCGACTCTAGTTTGCAACTAGGACACACGAGATTGTCGGGATTAGGTTTCCCAGATGCTAGACTTCCTCCTTATATAGTCTTTCAAATCAGGTTTGCTTACAATCAAAGCTAAGATAGCTTAGTAACAAAGAAATTAGTGTCCACCGTTAGATGAACTCATGATTTAAGATTCAAGCTAAGTTTGCTTAGAAAATAAGAAATCAATCTCCACCGCTAGATGGTATTAGCTTGATACACACAAGTTAAATATACATATATTTAGATATGGGTGAACCGTACCTAAATGTGTATAACAAGTTGTATCAATAACAGTTAACCGAAGTTAGTCATATGAACACTTTTCGCTTAGCCATATTCATCTAACACTTCTAGATCAAATCAAATAATCAATCAATCATGATAGATAATCAAATGAATCTAAATGTCATGGTTTGCAAAGAAAGTCGCATACCTTAATACATTAAAGTTCCAGGGACTTTGGTTCGCAAACTGAGTTCGCAAACGAACATGAGTTCATGAGTATAGACAATAGTTACCATACGAGTATGTGAACAAGTTGTCATACTTACCGATTTTAGAACCTAACCACTGAGTTCGCAAACTGAGTATGCGAACCACAGTTCCAGACCTTTCCTAGTCTTGCAGTTCACAAATATTGTTCGCAAACCACAGTTTCGTACCTATCACAGATAAACTCGTTCGCAAACACAGTTCGCAAACAAGAGTTTCGAACCTGAACTAGTACTTCACAGTTTGCATAATAGGTACGCATATTGTGTGTATCTAGACATTGGTAGTAGTTCTTAAAACTCTCATTCAATCAATTTCAAACATCCTTAGAAGACAACAATGGTAATCTTACACATACCACTAGCTTCAAGTAATTTTCAAATGATTAATTGATCAATACTAAACTTTCCAAGTTAACATCAAATGATTGTCTCACACAAATCATGTAAGATGTTCAAGGTAATTTCACATGATCATCTTGACTTTATATTTAGTTTCCAACAAATGAATTGTTTACAACTAAACTTGTCAAGTAGATGATGAAGCTTTCTAAGCTTAAAACTTGTATTTCGAGAAATATATAAACGAGATAAACTCGACCCAATATTTCAAATGTGTATAGCACAAAGTCTATATGGCTATACGACTTAGTCTCATTAGTAGATAAAATTGAATAGACTTATTGATAGATAAATTTTAGTCTCCACATACCTTTTGTCGACGAAATTCCTCCAAGGTCTTTAGTAGATCTTCTTCTTCAATTGGTGAACGTCGTGAAGCTTAATGCTCAACTACAATTTTCTATCCTAATCCGATACATAGCTATAAGTAGACTAGAAATCAAGTATATAGTTCTGATCAACTAAACTTGACAAACAAGCTTGATATAGCAACGCTTACGAGTTCGACAGAGGAGTGCTCTAACAGCACTAAAAGAGACGAATTAGAATTATTCAAACCAAAAAAATGAAGAAAAAAATTCTTGGAAAACAGACTCATTACTCTTTCTCATCACTTACAGTGGCTAAAAAAAAATATACCCCAATAGTATTGCTACATACGACTATTGAATCGACTGAGAGATCAAAATAATCCATGTATCATGTACAACATATTAATGCCTTAGAAAAATCATGTAAACACATCTATAAAATTAATCAAGGAGTACTATAAGAAATGACACCACTCGCTGTGCTAATTGTCTTGGTCGAGCACATTATTTATATGTATGTCCTAACAAGGAGTACTATAAGAAATCCAAGCTTTTATGGCCACTCTAGAGTATTTTCCAGAATATGACTTCTTTCTGAAGGATGAGATTCTTACTTGTTTTGTTGATGATTATGTTCCAAATCTCAATATTTCCTATTATTCCATACAAAGCAACCCTCTTTCTCCAGAAAAACAAATCAGTCTCTTAATTGAGGAAATTCATTCATTAAAGATTAATTGTCAACTAGAAAAGAACTTATGATTAAAAAAAAGATTGATGGTATGGAATATGAAACTGAAAAAATGAGAAAGGAACAAATAAAGACTAATAAACTTATTCATGATCTTAATATTCATAAACATAAGAATCGATCTAGGTTAAGAAATTCTAATAAGAACAATCAACATGTCTTCTCTAAACACATTTACTGGCCATATTCCTTCACCAAAAGTCGTGAAGAATACCAGGTTATCTACAAGGATATGAAACCCCTATATCAGTGTTCCTTTTGTAAGAATGGGGTCATTCAAATGATAAATGTGTTTTTAGAATCAGAAACCGAAGGAATCCTTGTGCTCAGACTTCTCAATTTTAGAAGAGGAAGAAAGCTCAGAAACTGAAAGGGACGTCTCTGTCAAACTGAAAGGTTTCATCACAGTGCTAAACACTATGGTGTTATTCTCAACTCTGTGTTGCAATTATTCTTTTCACTAAAGGTTTTACTTATAGAGTTCAATAGACTATAATAATGCAAGTTTTAAAACTCTGGTTAGGGCAAGGTTAAAAAGGGAAATGTGTGTTTTATACCTTTAAAGCACCACAATTCCGTAACTTGGATGAAAAGAAATTCGTGAACTCTTGAAGTTTTAAAAAATAGAAAGTTATTTCTCACTCCTTCATAGAATTGCTTAGATAAGATAAGTCTTCATTTATGTCTTCTTCGTCTAGTTTAACTTCTAACAAAGAAGATAATGTTTGGACTGCTTTGTTCCCATCTAAGAGAATTCGCTTCGAATCATCTTCTAGTGATTATAGTCAAGACAAACACGTATTCCTGATTTTTCAAGCTCTGAACTTAATGATTTTACTTTTAAGATGAATCTGATGCTCATCAAGTTTCAAGCTTTGAGTGAAAATATGCATTCCTCCCCCAAAAGAATTGAAGGAAAGATTGAGAACTTTGAATCAAGGTTGTCTCTAATTGAGGAAGAACTAGAATCTTATAAAGAAGATGAAGACTACACTCCTTCATCGATATAAGGTTTCTTTTTTATATTTTTACTAGTTAACTTCTTGTAGGAATTTTGTTCTGATTATTTGAGGAGGAACACTAACTTTTGGAGTAGTTTTTATGTGTTACATTAGCTATTCCAAATATTAACATCTTGCATGTTTAATGTTT
This sequence comes from Papaver armeniacum, assembly GCA_023531295.1. Taxonomy (NCBI): domain Eukaryota; kingdom Viridiplantae; phylum Streptophyta; class Magnoliopsida; order Ranunculales; family Papaveraceae; genus Papaver; species Papaver armeniacum. Next base: position 122,437 of record JAJJWW010006981.1, on the reverse strand, counting down.
ATTTAATTAAATTTTATTTTGAAAGATGACGTGCAATACCTAATCTTCATAGATTATATATATGTATTGCCTATTTTGTGAGATTTGTTCTTTGCTATCATATTTTGGTAATTATAACACATATCTCCTATTTTCTCATAGGTTAAAGTCTTAACTCTTGCAAAAGAGGAGCATACTATTTTGAGAATTGCAGTTTTGATCTCTCTACGATTAGACTTTTGTGAATAAACTGCTACAGGATTCCGTAAGATGTTCTTTAGGGATCAACTTACTTCCTTGAATGCGTCTCCGCCGGGAATGAGTGGTAAACTTTAATCTCTAAGTTTGTACATGGCTAGAGAAGTTATAATTCTTATGTTGAGTCATATCGTACTAATTTGTCTCTTGTTCGTAACTGGCGTAGAGAATAGTTTTTGTCGATGATTATTTTCCTCACAAAATTTTTGTATCTTAGTGCCTTCAAAATCAAGATCGCTATTTTTAATCTCTTTGTTCGTAACTGGCGAGAACTGAGAGAAATATTGGGATACAAATTTATTATTTTCGTAAATGGCGTATAAATTTGTTAATTTCCAAGGAGTATATTTCTTTTGTGATTAGAGTTAAGGTCGCTCATTTTATTCCCGGGAATTAAATTTAATGGGGGAGAGTTGTTTTTAACTTGTGCTTAATGATAATATCTTTGTGGGGAGAGCGGATGTGGAATTGTAGGAGATTCTTGTACCTTACGTCTCCTTGACGCGAACCGAGATTTCTTGGCGAAATCGTCTAAACTAAATGTTGGTATATGTTCTCTAGTCCTGAAAATCTTTTGATTAAATCTAACGTATGTTTTACCTTCATCTTACTATTTCATAATTTTTTATATCTTAGGGAGCTTCATATTTTGGGGTATATTAATTTTGTATTATATCTATTTCGGTTTTTATCAAGTTTCAGTAAAAAAGTGAAAATCATCTGTCAAACATTTAATCTGTATAAAAATATTAAACATTTGCTTTTAAACACAATAAACTTCGATATAGAAAAGTCAAATTACAATATTTTACTTCTTATGAACAACTTAATAAAGTTTTCTATTATATGTCACAATACAATGTTTTAAAGGTTGTTATACAATTACTATCATGCCTCGACGAAGGTGGTGAGTGGTTCACCAGAGCTTGCCTGATAAAAGGTGGTCTATTTTTAGTATCAATCACTTTCGCATCTTACCTTATGTTATGCATTTGCACTCGGAACCGTTCTTTGGGTGGTGAATTCATAGGTTTACATGTTGAGGTATAGAGGCATATGTGCATGGATGGGTGTAGTTGCTAATTGATTTTGTTAGAGTATAGCTCGGTTGAACCCACCAAGCATTGGTATGTCAAGTTTGGTTGTCATATTTTAGTGAACCAAAACTCATTTAAAGAGTCCCATGATTATTTACTATAGTCAACTTCGCATAGGTTAGCTTGAAATTATTAGGATATGAGACATTACAAGTATTACGTGAAGACTAGAAGAATGTGAAGAAATAAGGAGCTACAATGACGACATCATCCTTCCACTTGAGGTTAGTAGTATTTGACTTGAACTGTTTCATTCCCTCACGTATCTTTCAAGTCGTGCATATTGAAAATAAAACTGCGAATCTATGAATGATTATACTCTAGTTAGACATAGTATTAAGGAATACAATACGAAGTATATCGCTTATCTTTTGAACTTCGTATATAAGACATCGATATAATCATTTGAATGCTATTGTGATTATGTATGGGTATGAGGTGAAGATTTCGTCCTAGCAAACAATGTTTTCCATTCGTTTAAAGAAAGTACATTCATGAACTTGTTTTGTGAATCGAAAGGGAAATCGCTAGGCTTATTGGTATTTGTTATTCATTGCATATCTTTTGAATTACCAATATGTGTGTTTAGTATAACCTCTCATGACTTGCTTATGTTCTTGGTAAAACTATTCACAAGGCCTGACTTTTGTATTGGTATGACTTTTATTACTGAAATCAATCTTAAGTAATCACCTGAGATGGTATGATCGATTTGTTGTAATTGGTATGACCAACTCTAGTCATTGGGGAACCGATCCTAGTAAGAGGTGCAACCGATCACAAAAGGGGAATCGATCCTTGTAAGATGTGCAACAAGTTTCTAGTTATTGGGAACCGATCCAATGAACATGTGCAACACGGTTTTAGTTATTGGGTACCGATCCTATGGACATGTGCAACAAATACAAGTTAGATACCATTTATATGTGCGAACCGATCCTAGTACCTAGTCAACCAAGTTTTGTTAACTAGCGTGACTAATTCTAGTACCCACATAGAGGTAGAACCGAAACTTGTTTTGGTAGAACCGTGAAACCCATGTTTGGTGATTTGATAGGATAATCAATCACATAGTTCTTGGAAGTCAGATGAACCAATTCTAAACTCGTTTTGGAAGTGTGGCAAATCGGTTCCAAGATAGTAAATATGAAAGAGGATTTACTAAGTAAAGATGTCGACATACTTTGAACATGTGCAGTAACTCTTACCTTTTATTGTTCAAAGATATTCCTTAATAGCTAAAGGAGAATCCCGGATCGAAATAAATTGAGAATCTTTTAATTAAGCTTTTTAGTTTTATATGCTTTTAATTTCCAACAATTAAAATGCATATCTTTAGAAAATAAAAATTGGTAATGTGCATTTACTAGATTTTCTAATGAGATTTCGGTCAATATTTGGACAAAGCATTTCCAGGAATTATGGAAACCGAATTTGGAAATATATTGCATATCTTGAGAATATTTTTGGTTTTGGAAATTCTTTGGTGTCCAAACTTCCTTGGTCTATAAATATTGAAGTTTGCATTTCGAGCAAACTAATCCTCAGAGCCAGCAAAACTACCTAGTTGTGTTGTTACTGGTGGAGCCGCCTATTCGGAGAGGAAAGTAACCTAATTAGGCAAAATATCTTACGGCCGCTCGGTTTAAAGACTGCTTTGGGATTGAGAAGCTCTATTAGTATCGTTGGTGCGAAACTAGATAATTGCGGTTTATTATTAGTTTACGATTGATTTGATTGACTAACGGTTGTTGAACTTTAATTGCACCTAGTTTGTTTATGCTTTAGAATCTTCTCTTCTGATATAAGATTCACTCAAACTAGATCGAAGTTTCAACAGGATCTTTAGACCTGCTTGTAGATCTAAAGACGCCTTGTGATAATCCATTGTTACTGCACTCCGTTTCCGTGTGTGATTGATCACAAGAGATTCAAGTTGATTGTGTGCAGGTGTTTATTGAAGATCTAAAAAGATTTGAAGACGAAGAAGATTTCTGATTTGGGTTTATAATATTTGGTGTGTACAATACTTGTTTCGGCTGGAAAAGGATCCAACTATAATCGGTTTATCTTTGTGATAGATTTGATTGATTAGTTGAGTAGATCGGCATCAATACGTTTCTTTGTGATTCAAAGTATTGATTGCAAAATCTTGGCAATTACTTTGAGTTGTTATTGGATAGATCTAAGGACCTGACAAAGGAGTGTATTGGGATAAACGGAAGAGCCTTTTGTCGAACTCATATCACTTGATTGAAAAGAGTTGTTACCAAACAGATTTGTTGTTCCTTTACTGTTTGGAATACGAACCAAAGGAATGTTCCAAGTGCATGACTTATTAACAAGTTGGAGGCGCAAGGATACAGACGGAACTAGGTGAACTATATGTTTAGTTGCTTGGTCTCAATTATACGAAGTTGGTTTAGATTTTGTATAGCGGCTTAATCCTGAAAGTATTCAATTCTGGACAAGGTCCCGGGGTTTTTCTGCATTTGCGGTTTCCTCGTTAACAAAATCTTGATATGTCTTTTACTTTTCTATTTCCGCAATTATAATTGTTTTATTATAATTAGAAGTAAAATACACAAACGTTAATTCTTATTTACTTAATAGCAATCCTATTGTGTTTGGTTAAGTCCGTACCTGTTATCAAGTAAACATACTTCGTTGTTGTATTGTATCGATCTTGTATCCATAGTCAATCACACAAGTTATCTTGTTGTCGTATTGTCTCGATCTCGTATCCATAGACGATCACACGAAGTGTGAACCGATTAGTTGTATTGTCTCGAATCAGTCCATAGACAATTACTTTCAGAGAAAGGACTTATAGGTGAAAAAGTTTTAGATTGTTGGTATATTTGGGTACCCTTGTCTTTTCAATTGGTATCAAACCAGGAAAACACGAAATGATCTAACAACCTGTGTTTGGTGCGATCCAACCTATAAGAATTCAATCAGATGAGCGATTCGATTAACATTTTAAAGGTTTTAGATGGTCTTAAAGAAGACTCTGAAGAATATTTCTCTGCTCTTGTTAAGATGTTAGATGAAGAGATTGAACAGAACCAGTCACATACTGACGAGATCAGTAATCTCATGATTGATAGAGAACTGGTGAAAAACATAGAAGAGTCTAGAACGAGAGATTCTCAAGGATGTTCAATTATTTCATCCAGGCATCTTGAACAGTATAATAAGAGATAGACCAGGAACCGTTTTCAAAAAGGATGGAATTTTTTAATTTAGAAGATTTGTTTTACAAACCGTCTGATTAATCGTGTTAAGAAACTTTATAAGAACTTTACGAATCATCCTAAATCTGGTGAACAATTTCTTGGAGAATTTGTACTTAAAACAACTTCACCATTCCAATGGTTTCTAGATAGTGGGTGTAGTAGACATATGACATGTGATCTTTCTTGGTTCACAAAAACAGAAGAATACAAAGGAGGATCAATAACCTTCGGAGATGGAAGCAGCTGCCTTATTAGCAAAAAGGGTACTATTGTAGTTGCAGGAAATCCCACACTACACCCCTCACTCGAATTTGTTTAATTAATCCATTTGAAGATGAGTAACAATATATTTTATTAATTGTTTTCTTGAAAGGTTTACAAAGAAATGTAGAACAGATCTAAAGAAATTACAATCACTCTTAATTTTCTCTCTCCTAATGACTTGCTTAACAATTCAAAAGAATTCTCTCCCCACAACAGACTAACTCAACCCTTTATATAGGGTAATACAAATGGATGACAATTAAGTCATCCTTTATTTTCTGAATACTTCGAAGCATCGCAAGTATATAAGTGTTAGACTTCGCGACACTCCTAAATCTCGCCAAGTCTTCACACTTTTCTTATGTTCTAGCTGTCGTCATCTGGTGCGTCATTTAAATTATTTCCTTGCGACACCTTCGCAATGTAGTTGTTTATTACTCTCGCGAAGTATTTCTATCGCGATATTCTGGTCCTACATCTTGCCTCTTCTCATGTATTCTCTGCGAAGTAGAGAATGTCATGAGAACTAATGTTGAAGAACCAGTTTCGATATGTCGCCACCGTTTAATTTTCGTTCTTTTACGGACAAGATTCCGTGAATTTAGGGATGATTTGTTTACACGTATCTAAGATCTTATTTTTTACCGGTTCGTCCTAGGTTTACCCTTCTCTCGTCTATTTAAAGAGGAATTCCCTTTGAAAATTCTCTTCTTTTACTTCATCTTCTTTATCGTCTGCAATTTTTTCTCTGCCGTTTTCCTTCATTATCTTCCTGCTTTAATTCTTCTGGCTCTTTTGTTTCTATGGCATCAAGGTCTCATTGATTTCACCAATTTTGATTACTTCATTATTGATCTCTTTTATTGTAGTCTTTTATTTGAATATTGTTCTTCTTTTAATGTTTCTCCCACCATTTTTATTTCAGCCAAGACAAACCCAGCTCCAAATTCACCGTTAAGAACCCTAATATTTCTTCAGGTTCAAAATCGAAATCCTTCGCTTCTAAAAGGCAGCCTGCGAGTGGCAAGGTATTTAAGAAACATTTACTCTTTTAATAACAATATTGTTGCCTCTGTTTCTTATTTAACTTGTAATTCGCAGATGGCAAAAATGAAGGTAGATCTCCCAAGAGGCATCGCCACTCTAAGCCCGTCGCACCTTCTGTTTCCTTTCCCGGGTTCAATCTTATTTCTTCTCTGTTGTGCCTTCGCAAAGCGATTCATCTCTTCCAAATGATTGCCTCGCAAGAGAAACCAACCCCTTCTCTTCAAGATAATCCATCCTCTCCCCGCGATATCCTCGCAGGATAAATCAATTCCCGAGTTTTTTCTGTGAATGAAATTCTTCAAAATGTACCCCTCTCAACTCTTTCTCTTAATACTTCTCTTTCTCCTTCACCTGTTTACCGACTTCTTCAATCTGGCATTCTTATGATCAAGAATGATTCAACTTTTTCCTTCTTCCTCCTCCGAGTCTATCCCTCTTACCAAAGAAAACTTAGAAGGGATAGATATAGCTTTTAAAATTTTATCGAGACACCATGAACGATGTCAAGAAAACCTCCACCGATCCTATCAAGTCTTGTGTTTTTGAATCCTTGAATAAATACTTTGGCTCGACACAAAGTGTCGCAAACATCTTTGGAGCAAGAAGTTAAGATCTTAAAGAACAATCTTCTCAACATTTCACGATTGCGACAATCTTCGCAAGAAGAATGAAGATTTAAAAGGTACATTTTGCCTTTACTTTTTTTTTTTTTTTTTTTTTTTTTTTTTTTTTGAGACTCAAGTCCTTGTTCACCCTTCAAGCTTTAAACCGAGAAACGAAAAATGGAGATATATCGATTGGAATCTCTTTTGTTGAAGAAGTTCGAGCCGATAAAGATTCTTGGGTGGAGCAAAGATAACCAATTAGATAATCTCCATACATATGCTGTTGACTAAATAAATAATCTTTCTAAAGAAAATGCTGATTTAGCTCAGAAACACGACTTGTTGAGTAATGACTTATCTCGTCTCTCGTATTCTTTGACTAAAGCTAATTTAGAGTTGGAAACTTTATCAGATGAGAATGGAATTCTTTCTCAAGAGAAGCGAACTTTATTAAACAAGGTGTCAATTTACTCGCAGCATATGATATTTGTCAAAAATTGTGTAAAGAGCAAGAACAATCTCTTCGTTCGCTAAGAAATAATCTTGAAGAAGTTACTATCGAGAAAAATAAACTTATTCGTGGTAGAATAACTTTAAGTGTAAAAGCAAACCAACTCAAGGATCAATGTTCCCAATTGGAGAACTCCAATTCTTCCCTCATGAAAGAGAATGCCACACTTATCTCTAACGATAAAAATCATGAGCTCGTTTGAAAGGATTAGTTGGAGACAACTTTGATATCGCCATGGACCAACTGGAAAATAGTTGTTCGGCATTAACCCAACACCTTATCTCGCAAAAGGAAGGTAGTCATAACAGTTGGCTGCCTCATCTATTCTTCATTTATCGGTGCTTCATAATTTTTGTTTGTTATAATATTTTTGCTTTTGTTCTTTGTTTATGAGTCCGAGAAAAATCTTCATTCTTCCCTTTACTTTGCTTTGAAATCTGACCACTCAAAAATTCGCAAGGAGAATAAAATGCTTACTACTTCCCTTATGCATTCTCGCGACAGAGCAAAAAGAAGATTCAACTATATGTGCGGTTACAAAGATATAGAGAGTAAAAACCAGCAGAAAGCGCTCCTTCGTCAACTTCATCTTAAAGCTGAAATTCTTGTGAATAGTGTTTTGTTATCTAAATCTCTTGATCCCGTATCTCGTTGCACCTCCGAAGTGAGTGATGATGAAGTTCCCAATTCCCCGGACGGTGATTATGATTATCAAAGCTGCGAAGAAGTCGTTAATGATGAAATTTTCGATGGGAACCGAATGAAGGAACTTCGATGAAAATCATCCAATGGCGAAAAAGATGCTTGATAAAATTGTTGGAGAACCAAAGAACATCTCCTATTGTCGAGAGAGTTGATGTAGAAAATTGAATTCTCTCTGTAATTTTTATTTAAACTCCCTTAATTGGATGACATTTTGCATAGAATGCTTTTGAATTTCATTTGAAGTACTTCTTTTGATTTGGGGACAAACTCCACGATGATTAATCTCCTATTACTTTCTCTATATATCTTGCCTCGTAATTATAATCTCGCAAGCATGTTTGTTACCTTTATTTTTGTTGAAATGTATTATTGCGACAAGATCGCAGGATTTCTTCACAATGAAGAAACCTATTGATCTTGTCTTACCATTAATTGTATGGTCTTATTTTTCCTTCCTAGTTAAAGGTCTTACTTTGCCATCCCTCCTCGCGACAAGATCGCGGGGACGTCTTTACATTTTCATGTAATGACCCATTGATCTTGCCTTATCATTGCGCAAGTATTTTTGCCTCTGCAGATATTGTACTTGCGACAATATAACGGGTTTAAATATTCTTGCGAACATAAAATCCCATGACATTGTCGACTTTGCGATTTAAATCGCAGGACGTTTTTTTATTTTTAAATGAAAAAACCCATTGATCTCGCCTCACCTTCATGTTAGTATTTTTGCCTCTTCGGGATCATTGCACAAATATGACAAGCCTATATTTCCTTGCGAAAATAAAGTCTCATGACATTTGCGTCTTTTGACACTTATCGGCTCCCTAATGGAGGGTGCCGCCCTTATCATCTCCTGGTTGCCCCTTCAAGGAGGCGTACATCGGCCATACAAGACTAGCTCCTCCCATCCAGTCTTAACAGCAGCGGTTGTTTTCAGCGACCTCTTATCCCTTATACCTATAGGGCTTATGGTTACGAGACCGCACCCTAAGTGGAGTTTTCTTCGGGACGAGTGCGGATGTGCCAAGACTTGTCAAGAGTGGTAAGGAAGTTCCATGCTCCCCGCACTCTTGACTCAACCGTGTACCTCGGCGCCTTGGTCATATGCGACTCCTTGGAAGAGACCCTCGGTCGCCCAACCAGGGTATAACCTTATATAGTTGGAAATCCAAGGTATCTCTCCCGGATGGATGTTATTATCCCCAATCTCCATGACTCAGGTTCCAGGAGCGGTGTAACCTTTTCACTGAGCCATGTCAAGAGATACCCCCTTATATGACGCACTTTAGGTCTTACATTTGCCTCTTACGAAATATTATTCGCGAACTAGGGTGTACGCCATAAAGGTTCGTCCCATTCACTCACTCATTCATTTTTTATTATCATGCATTGTTTGCGAGTTATTCGCACAATCTTGCTTTATTTTCTTCAATCTCGCAATCTATCTGTCGCAAAAACATTACATCACAGGCTCATTCCATTTCTCCCATCTTCTATGGGTAATATTTCTTAAGATATAACCTATTCCATGGCCTATTTAATTTTTGTCCTACATCTTTGCCTTCAGGATCCATCAATCTATATGCCCCTGTACCAACTATCTCTTTTATGATATAAGGTCCATCCCATTTTCTTGCCAGCTTGCCACCATTTTCTCGCTGATATATAGGTGTTTCTCGCAGCACCAAGTCACCTGGATGAAATTCACGTATCTTGACACGCTTGTTATATTCTCTGGCCAATCTTCGCTGATAATTCTCCATATGTTGTAGTGCTCTCTCTCTTTTCTCTTCTAATTCATCTAACTTGATTAAAATGTTACCCGCACTGAGATTTTTCTCCCAAGCTTCTTTCTTTGTAGTTGGAATCTTAACTTCCGTCGGGAGTACAACTTCAACTCCATATGTTAAACAAAAAGGGGACATGCCTGTAGCTTCTCTTCTAGTTGTATTATAAGCCCATACCGCATTGGGTATTTGTTCGCACCATCCTTTATTGTATCCTTCTAACTTCTTCTTCAATATGTCTGCGATTGTTTTATTTGTCGCTTCTGCCTGGCCATTAGCCTGTGGGTATAGAGGAGTTGATTTCCCACATCGTATCTGAAATGCATTAAGCAGCAATTCTATATTTTGTCCTTCAAACTGCTTCCCATTGTCAGATACCAAGCTGCTTTGGAATCCCAAATCTGCATATAATGTTCTCAAATATGAAAGTAAAAACATCCTTATCGCGAATATGTTGTACCGCTTTCACCTCTGCCCATTTTGTGAAATAATCTGTAGCGACGATTAAATATCTTCTCTGTCCCGTTCCTGGTAAAAATGGTCCTACAATGTCTAAACCCCATTTTCCAAATGGCCGGACACTTGTTGAAGAACTTAACGAGCTCCCCCGGTGCATGTATTTTCTTCCCATGCCTTTGGCAATCCTCGCAACGCCTTGACACTTGTTTCGCGTCCTCATGCATATATGGCCAATAATAGCCCCGCATTTTTGCTTTATGTGCTAAAGATCTTCCACCGCTATGATTACCAAACATCCCCACTATGCAACATCTTCAATATGATTTCCCCTTCCTTTCTTGTTAAGCATCTAAGTGAAGGCCCGTTAAAAGATCGTCGGTATAGCACTCCATCTCTTAATTCATAATTTGTTGCACGGCTTTTTAATTTGTGTGTCTCTAATCTATTTCTTGGTGTTTCTCCTGTCATCAAATATGCATGAAGCTCTGCTCTCCAATCTTCTTCGCAAAGTGTTTGTGTTCCATCTTCTACTACCATTACATCGATTTCTTGTTCTTCTTCTTTGTCAATTGACGGCATCAAAAGTGTTTGTATTTTAATGTTTCTCGCAACCGGATCTGTCATCATACTTGATATAAAGGCAAAAGCGTCTGCGAGCCTATTATTTCTCCTTGATATATGTCTCCACTTTATTCTTGGTATCTGCATCGACAACTCGTCAACAAGTTTCTTATATTTTTGCAAAGACAATTCGTTTATGGCATATTCTTCTTTTATCTCGCGAATTGCCAATTGTGAATCACTAGTAATCCTCACATTCTCCACTTCATTTCTATTGCAAATCGCAAAGCATGTATTATAGCTTCATATTCTGTTTCATTATTTGTTGATGCAAACTCCAATCTGAAAGAAAGAGCTATTTTATTGCCCTCTGACGATATCACAACAATTCCTATTCCATTTCCTTCTCCATTTGATGACCCATCTACTAATATTTCCCATCTCATTTGGTTCCGTCAACAAATCTTTTGGATCTCCATGTTCTTCCTCCACATCCATCATTTCTTCTCTTGATTCATCCTCTTCCAAAGGAAATTCTGCTAGAAAGTCTGCGACAACTTTGTGATTTTGGCGAAGATAGTATTTCATATTTGAGTTTGCAATGACTTATTTGAGCATTCCATCTCTCAACTCTTCCCGACCTCTTTGAATTCTTCATCACTGATTCTATTGGTACTTTTGTCACCACCTTGACAACATGCGCTTGAAAATATATACGAAGCTTAAATGTTGCATAAACTAATGCCAAGATTAGTTTTTCAATTTTTGAGTAATTCCTTTCTGCAGACATTGAAAGTTTTGGCTTTGATGTAATAAATTGGTTTTTCTACTCTGCGTCCACTCGCAGAACACTCGCACTTAATGCATGCGAGGTTGTCGCAAGATAGATCAACAATTTTTCTCCTTCTTACGCTTTTGCAAAATTGATATATCCATTAAATGTTCCTTTATTCCTTGCAAGGCTTTCTCGCACTCATCTGTCCATTTAAACTTCGATCCCATTCTAAGGATATTGAAAAAGTGCTTGCATTTGTCAGATGATCGCGAGATGAACCTTCCTAGCGAAGCTAACAACCCATTTAACTTTTGAACATCTTTTACTGTCGCCGGTGTTGGCATATCGCGAATCGCTTGTACTTTTTTCTCAGGTCAACTTGAATTCCTTCTTTGGATACAATGTACCCTAAAATTTTCCAGAGGCGACTCCAAAGGTACATTTTTCTAGGTTTACTTTGATATTAAATTGCCTCATTTGTTCAAAAATTTCTTTCAAATCTTGTATGTGGTCTTTTGCTTCTTTACTTTTTATTAACATATCATCTACGTATACCTCTAATGTTTTGTGTATCCATCTCGCGAACACCTTTTCCACCATTCTTTGGTATGTCGCACCGGCATTTCGTAAACCAAACGGCATTTTTGTATAACAGTACAATCCTCTTGGGGCAAAGAAAGCAGTATGTTCTTGATCTTCTTCGGCGAGAGGGATTTGATTGTAACCCTTATATCCATCAAGAGATGATATCCTTTCGTTTACTACCGCTACTTCAACCAATTGCGGGATATCTGGTAATGGGAAACTATCTTTAGGACAAGCTTTGTTTAGATCGGAAAGTTTATACAAATTCTTATTCATTTTTTTCTTCTTTCGGGACTATAACCATATTTGCTATCCATTCGGGATATTTTGCTTGTCTAATGATTCCTGCGTCCAACATTTTACTAATTCTTCTTCTATTTGAGGATGATATCTTTGTTGCGATCTTTCTAATTCTTTGTTTAAATGGTTTTACATTCTTGTCAATTTCCAATTTATGGCAAGCCACTGATGGATCTATACCAGGCATTTCATCCATATCCCATGCGAAAATATCTTTGTAATCTCGCAGCAAATCAACAGTTCTTCTCTCTTCATCCGCTTCCATTTTAGTCCCAATTTTTAAGATTTTAGGCTCCTCCTCGGTTCCAACATTCACTTCTTTTGTTTGTTCTACTGCGATATAACTAGATTTCGGTTCTCCCATAGGAGTTGGTCCTTTCATTTCCTTCGCGAACTCACTCCCTTTTCCCATGATTTCGCTAGGTATTCCTTTTCCCTCTTTTGCTCTTATCATGTAAATTCTAAATTCTTCTTGTTTCTTAGCTGCTTTTAACATCTTCCTGCGATCTTTTCGCTTCTTCACTTGCCCTTCATAGTGCTTTACTTCGATTTGATGGTATATTCTTCCTTTATCAATATCTCCTCTGATTTCACCAATTCCACTCGGCATAGGAAATTTGATGCACTGATGGAGTGTTGACGCTACCGCCTTAATTACATGTACCCAAGGTCTCCCTAACAATATGTGGTACGGCGATTCCATATCCACTATACTTAATGTTACACTGTTTTCAATTTCTCCGAGTAAAATTCGTAATTTTATCTCTCCTTTAGGTATCTTATTATAGATTTTCCAAAACCATGAATATAATACCTTGGGGAACTCATTTCTTCATCTTTATATCCTAATTTTTTGTAGGTATGGTAAAACATGATACTCACCAAACTCCCTGTATCCACCAAAGTTCTATTTATTGCCCATTCATCCGCTGCTTTTGCCGATTCTTCTCTTTTTCTGCTTGCATTTATCGTGATCACTAGTGGAGATATATGATTCAAACTTTCTCTAGGCACTTCTGCTGCTGTGAACGTTATTTTCTGTTTCTCCCATTCCTTCAAAGACGATGTCTTCTCCTCATTTATAATCTTCTTTCCTTCAAAATCTCGTTTATGTATCCTTCCTCTAATATTTTCGTGGAATTCATTAACCATTTCCTTTGTAATTGAATTGTATTCCATATCTTCATTATATTCCTTGTTTCTTAACTCCTCTACCTCATCTGATTTAACATTTTCCTTTCTCATTTTCTTGATTTAAACGATTTTAATCGCACTCTTCGATCTTCAATCTTCTTCAATCCTGTTTCTAGCGCATATGTAGTTGCAGGAAATCCCACACTACACCCCTCACTCTAATTTGTTTAATTAATCCATTTGAAGATGAGTAACAATATATTTTATTAATTGTTTTCTTGAAAGGTTTACAAAGAAATGTAGAACAGATCTAAAGAAATTACAATCACTCTTAATTTTCTCTCTCCTAATGACTTGCTTAACAATTCAAAAGAATTCTCTCCCCACAACAGACTAACTCAACCCTTTATATAGGGTAATACACGATGGATGACACTAAGTTGTCCTTTATTTTCGGGAATACTTCGCGAAGCATCGCAAGTATATAAGTGTTAGACTTCGCGACACTCTAAATCTCGCCAAGTCTTCACACTTTTCTTATGTTCTAGGCATCGTCATCCACAGTCGTCATTTAAATTATTTCCTTGCTACACCTTCGCAATGTAGTTGTTTATTACTCTCGCGAAGTATTGCTATCGCGATATTCTGGTCCTACAACTATCAAACTTCCAGGTATTCCCGAAATCCATGATGTTGTTTATGTTAAAGGAATGAAAGCAAATCTTTTTTCAGTTAGTCAAATTTGTGATAAAGGTCACAAAGTTATTTTCAATATGAGAGGTTGTGATATTGAAGATAAGTCCAGAAAAATAATTTTTCGAGGACGTAGAAGTATGAATAATTGTTATCTCCTTGATATACAATCCAATTTATACTGTAACTTGACTAAGGTTGAGTCAACCCATTTGTGGCATGAACGTTTTGGTCATATCAACTACTGAATGCTAGGAAAGCTCATTAATCGTGAACTTGTCAGAGGCGTTACAAAAATAAATACTAAAGTATAAGGTGTTTGTGGTGCCTTCCAAAAGGGTAAACAAGGAAAAATTCCACACAAACTTTCTCGAGATATAGCCACTCGTGCTCCTCTCGATCTAGTTCATATGGATTTATTTGGTCCAATCCAACAAGCAACGGTTGGAGGAAAAAGATATGCTTTAGTAATGGTAGATGACTACACACGTTTCACATGGGTTGCTTTTCTGAAGCACAAGAATGATACTCTAGAGGAGTTCAAAATTATTGTGAATATAATTCAAAGTGAACAAGGTCGCAAACTTAAGAAGATAAGAAGCGATCGTGGTACAAAATTCAAGGATACAAAAGTATATGAATATTGCAATGATCTTGGAATTAGTCATCAATTCTCTGCCCCTATTACTCCTCAGGAAAATGGTGTAGCTGAGAGAAAGAATAGAAATATTCAAGAAATGACAAGAGTAATGCTTCACAATAAAAACCTACCTCTAACCTTCTGGGGGGGAAGCTGTATTTACAGCTTGTTATCTTATAAAAAGAGTTTATTTAAGATCCAAAACTCTAAATACCCCATATGAATTATGGTATGGAAGAAAACCCAATCTAAACTATTGATGTAGTTTTAAAGTGGTAAGTAGAGTATCGTTCGCTCGGACTCTTTTGAAGATTGGTTTTAGACTTAATAAACAAAATACTAGAAATAACGAAAAGATTTTAACAAAGTTGAGAGATACTGGGACTTAGGATTCCACCAAACTTCACAATCAATTGGTTCATACAATGATTCATAACAATTTTAGCTCTTTTCTAGACTCTATTTCTTTGCCGAAAGTAGATTTTTTAAAACATTAGATGTAAATCGTAAGCATAGTGCATCAAAAGTTCTTAGACTAAGCATACACTATCAAACAAAATCACAAATAATCAATGAAAATCATAAATCGATTAAAAATCAATGCGAGAAGTCTTAAGAATCAATTATAATTACCAAACATTGTGAAACATGGATTTCTCCGTCATCCCAGTGTTTGGGTTTAGCTCCTCATATCAAAAACACGCACAAAATAATAATCCATAGCTCAAAAAGGTGTTTTATTGAAGAAATTGTATAAAATGAGATTTGTAACGCCGTAATGGTGTTACAGGCGTCCATCATTACAAGTTTCTAAGACCGTCAAGAACGATAGTTGTTTGACTCTGTCGTTGAATTTAAGATCGCTACATGCGAGTCTGTTTTTCGTGTTCTTCGAACGACACTTCAAGTGTCGTCTCGCAACTCTCTTCTTCCTCTTCACCTGCTGCTGCAACTCCTCTGCAGGCGTGATTTATCGCCTCTGCTTCACCCCAAACTCTCCGTGTGCCTTTCTTGACCTCCCAACATCTCTTATATATACCACAGGACCAATAATATCTCGACTAAATCCTTCTTTTTCCTCCTCAGGAAGTTACGGGATTTTATTCTTCACGCCTCCCTTACTCCCTGTTTTCTCTCACACGGCTTCCTTTCTTAACCAAACTCTTCTTTGTTATCACAAGATCGAATCTGAAAATCCAAGTAGAGATATTCTTTCCTAAACTTCCACGTAATTACCATAAACGAACAATGCCAACCCGTAGCTTTCCTCTTGCCATGTTTTACATCAAGCCGAGTATATAGCCAAATCCAGCCCATAAGAACACCCATAACAACGTTGTATATCTATAACAGGTCCAATCCATGAGAATCAATGATTGAATCTCATTGAATCACGTTCAAATCTCGACCCAAAACTCTGCCAAGATATCTTTACAAGTTTTCCGCCATTTCGCTTTTCAAATGATGGAGAAAGGTTGCCCCTTATCCAAGTCGGGGTGGGAATAGCAAGTGGTCGCCCTTTAGTAATTTGGGTACCCCTTATCCAAAATGGGGGTCCGTATAGTAATTTTCTCCCACGAGCGCAAAAACCACTTTTCGAGCCAATTTCGCCGCAAAAGCTTATTTCCCCAAAAACACCTACAAAGACATAAAATACCAAAATAAGGGCAAAATCGAGTACTAACATTACAGAGAATTGAGACTAAAATAGACACATAAATGCGTCTATCAAATACCCCCAAACTTATTATTTGCTAGTCCCGAGCATATCAAAAATAAAATCCTAACTCACTGTCGCAGGCATCGTCGATTGCATTTAGCGCATGCAATAAGCTTTTAAACCTCTAGGTGGCCCTAGTGGCCGAGTTATAGTCTCGGGAGGGTTTACAAGAGATATACCCACAAAACCTTTATACTCCAGACCTTAGCTATCTATGCAGAACCTTGGAAGGCACTAAAGAATCTCCTTGGTTGGCATACTTATTGACTACGGGAGGAAGTACCTGATGCGAAATTCCAATTGTTGTACACGAGTTTACACTCAAGCATACTAAAATTCATATATAAGTCACGAGCTCTACTCAGATAGTTTCGGACATCATAACCGGAGTCGACCAATCACATGGATAGAGTAAGAAATGGATATAGAAAAACGTAGATGGTTTTGATGTTGTCTAAGGTGAACGGTGTTTCTCATATCTGTCTGAAGGCCACTGCCAAAACGAACCTATCCTAATGGACTGAGATATTGGTCTGGACTAATATCAACACACTAGCATATACAAGGGAACCAAAGGTCGATAATCCTAACTCTAGGTCAACACAACTGGCATATACAAGGGTTCCAAGTGGTCGACTTTATTGAATTTATTCCTTGGTCGGATGGTCCGGTCTCAATTTTTTTTTTTTTTTTTTTGTATCTCAATCACTCTATTTCACCCTAACAAATGGTAACAACTTGAATCGTGAGCCCCACCTAATCACTTAGACAAACATATTTTGAAGAAAACAAACAAAAAGTAGAAGTGAAAAGGATTCAACGAGATATGGCGAAACTACCATGTTTTTTCTTTAATTCTAACACCCGAGCTCGTGCTTTTATGAATAGACTCTTTAGATGTTTCCATCTAATCGATTGGTTCCTCAACTCTTACAACCAAAATTCTTCCATCCACTTAGATTAGTTAGTGCCATCCTTAATAAACATAAATTTCTAGGCTCTGGAGTTTATTTATTGCAACTAAAAAGTTTCTCCCACACCCCCAAACTTAAATCTAACATTGTCCTCAATGTTCTAAAGATAAAATTAAAAGCATAAACAAGGAGAAACTGTTACCATTTAAAGCAAAAGAGAGTTAAGGAAAGATATTACCGTGTTGCATGAGCATGGGTTACCTCCCAAGAAGTGCTAAATTTAAAGTCTTGACCAGACGTCAAATACCACAAAATGGTTAATTACCTTTCATATCATATATCAATAGTCGAAACAATCGTGGGTCAACAAAGTCAAATAAAATTTCCACAATTATTAGACAACTGCACCAAATCAGAAAAATGAATAGACAAAGCACATCCTCATCCAAGGTTTCCTGCAAGACAACTGGGTTTTTCTGTGGTGCCCACTTGGGCTTCATATGTGTGTCTTGAAAAACAGATTTTTCTGAACTATGGGTTTCTAGTGGTTGGATTTCCTCTTGGAAAGTATCGGGAGGATCGAGGTTGAGGAGTCGAAGAGACTCGGGTAATACCTCATGTATACTAGGCTCGATTCCCAAGTTAGGGACTTCTACTAGGGATATTTGACCATCACTACCCCCAAACTTAGGGTAATCAGTATTTTCAGAAAGACCTCTAACTATTGCTTGAATTTCCGGATCCTCGGAGTCTTTAAAATACTCAAGAGCTTCTTCTAGAGCATACCCTCAAACTTAGGGTCAACATTACTCTCCGTAAGGCCTAGCACTATGGCTTGAATTTCAGGGTCTGTAGAGTCTTTAAAGTACTCGAGAGCTTCTTCTAGTTCAAAAGTTTGGTCACCTAACCGATTTAAGAGAATTGTCTCATCAAATTCATCTAAGGAATCACCAAATAAAGTGTCGTCCCAATTATCTCAATTAGATCCCAACTAAAGTGCTAATCATATTCACTTCCTCCAAGTCATCAAGGTTGTCTATTAACATTAAATACATTTAGTTCAAAGGGTCATATTACCAAAGGATATGTTCATAAGCCCGGTCCCACAGTTGATTATAGCATTAGATGTGGCTAAAAATGGGCGACCTAAAATCACCTGATATTTGAGCACTAGGGTCCCGAACCGGTTGAGTGTCTAGAAAAACAAAATCCACTTTGGATAAATAAATTTATCAACCTCAATCGCACATCCTCTATGACACCACGAGGGACTTTGACAGACCTATCATTCTAACTGTAGGGTCATTTTGGTCGGTTTCAACTCACCAAGTCCTAGCCGGGTGTACATGGTACGGAATAGGTTAACACTGGCTCCTAAGTCAAGTAATGCTTTATCAACCATGTGATTACTAATCGTACAAGATATGGTAGGGCATCCAGGGTCTTTATACTTAGGGTCATGATAGTTCGTAAGGATTGAACTTACCCGACCGGCTAAAAAGGCTTTCTTATGGACATTAAGCTTACGCTTTCGAGTACAAAGATCCTTAAGAAACTTGGCATAAGCAGGCATTTGCCTAATTGCTTCTAATAAAGGAATATTTATGTTTACCCGCTTAAAAATCTCCATTATTTCGTTGAAAGTCGACTCTCTCTTAGTTGGAACTAACAAATTCAATGGATATGGGGCTCTGGGGCACAAAATGAGACCTATCGGGAACCACATTGGCATCACTAGAAATTTTATCATCTCTTCAGCTAATGGCTCCTTCCTTTGGGGCTCATCTTGGGAACTAGAATGGGAACTAGAAGGTGGATCTGACAAGTATGTCCACTATTAGGCATGGCTACCTTATTGTCTACCGTTTTACCACTCCTATGGGTTGTTACTGAGTTCACATGATTGAACTCTTTCTCTCTGAGGATACTTCATGAATTGCTCTAGTGTTGGGTAGTGGTTGATTTGGGTGACTTGCCTCTCTCTCTCTTTCGCTCAAAAGCTCTGCAATTATACTAACTCCGATTTTTTAGCTCAAATAGCCTCGAGAGTTTTCATGTAAACCTTTCTCAACCATTTGCTTAAACTCGCATTGTTATGAGATAAGATGGCCAGAGACTCTTCTAAGCTCATGATTTTTTTATCCGACAGTTTCTGATACTGATCTGGCCCTAAATGGTTCTTAGTATACCCAAAACCCGAGGAAGCCTGAGAATTACTAGATTGGCCTTGACTCTGGCCCTTAGACCAAGATAAATTCGGGTGGTTTCTCCAACCAGGGTTATAGGTATCGGAATATGGATCAAATCTCTGACGGTTTTCAAACCTAGAGTTGTTATAAAGAGCATGGGCTTGCTCTTCGTATCTAGCATGGTGTGACCCTTGATTCATTTCTAAGGCCTCTAGACGCCTAAGAATGTCTGACCCATAATCAACTCTATCGATCCTATGGATAGGATTTCTAGGTATTTCTGGTTCTCTCATTGAAGCCCATTGCCTAGTTTTCTCGGCTAACTCGATGAATTCGTCGAAACATTCATCTGGGTCTTGGTGGGTAAATTCTCCACCACTAATTGTTTCTACCGCATACGGGTTTCACTATCAAGGCCCTCATATAAAATTTGGGCCATGTGGGCTTTTTTCAAAGCCGTGATGTGGACACTTGGTATAACAATTCACTAAACCTTTCTATATAATCATGAAGTTTTCACCTATTTTCTCGCTTAAAGGTTTGGATAGACTATAAATGTATGCATCTTATGGTGTGGGTAGAATTTCTTAATAAAAGCCTCTACAAGACCATCCCAGGTGGTAATTGTTTTAGAAGGAATAAAATGATACCACTCTTTGGCTTTATCATAGAGAGAGAATTGAAACAAACGTAACCTAAGAACATCTTTGGAGACATTCGGATAGTCCATTGTGTCACAAATCATTTCAAAGTCTCTTATGTGGGTATACGGGTTCTCATTCTCTAACCCCTAAACTTACGTAGCATGCCAATAGTCTCGTGTCTAATATCAAACTGACCGTAGGCTGGTAGAACTACACACTGGTCACGCACTACCCTAGACGGGTTCAAACGATCCCTAAGAGTTTTTATCGGGACCTCATCATCCTTTTCCTCAACCATTTTGGCAAAAATATAAGTATTAAGGATATTTTCCTCACAGTGAGAAGAACGTCCAAAAATAGTACTTTCTAGATTAAGGTAGTCGAGATTCTTGTTTCCTAAAATATCACTTCTAGGTTTTTCACGCATAAACCGTCCTAGAGCGTCCCTCTTACGTTCTGGCATACAAGAATTCGACAAAATGTGCACATGCAAATGTCAATAACTAATTTAGGTAAGCTTGGGTTACCTACAAATGAAATATACCCAAAGGTACGAGGCTGAGGTTTGTGGACTTTCAGCTGGTAACTCCCATAAGGCCCAAGGCACGGGTTCAGCTTACTAATCCACTAGTTTTCCTAAACTCGGTAGTCTGAAGAAGATGCAATTGGTGTGTGCAGTGTTTTTTTTTTTTTTTATAAAAATAAAGTACTAAAATAAACACGAACAATATATGCAAGTCCAAAAATAAGGAATAAAGAAACTAACAAAAATAAAAGGCTTCGGTTTTCTCCTTTTATGGCAAGTCCAACTTTTCACCTTCGTTTCAAGCAAAACCTGCACAACAAAAGCAAAAATACCCAAAGTAAAATCAAAGAAAATAAAAATATATATACAAAACCTAAAAAAAAATGCTAAACCTAAAACCTAAACCTAATTACAAGTCCGCGTCGGCGGCGCCAAGAACTGATGTAGTTTTAAAGTGGTAAGTAGAGTATCGTTCGCTCGGACTCTTTTGAAGATTGGTTTTAGACTTAATAAACAAAATACTAGAAATAACGAAAAGATTTTAACAAAGTTGAGAGATACTGGGACTTAGGATTCCACCAAACTTCACAATCAATTGGTTCATACAATGATTCATAACAATTTTAGCTCTTTTCTAGACTCTATTTCTTTGCCGAAAGTAGATTTTTTAAAGCATTAGATGTAAATCGTAAGCATAGTGCATCAAAAGTTCTTAGACTAAGCATACACTATCAAACAAAATCACAAATAATCAATGAAAATCATAAATCGATTAAAAATCAATGCGAGAAGTCTTAAGAATCAATTATAATTACCAAACATTGTGAAACATGGCTTTCTCCGTCATCCCAGTGTTGGGGTTTAGCTCCTCATATCAAAAACACGCACAAAATAATAATCCATAGCTCAAAAAGGTGTTTTATTGAAGAAATTGTATAAAAAGAGATTTGTAACGCCGTAATGGTGTTACGTACGTCACTATTACAAGTTTCTAAGACTGTCAAGAACGATAGTTGTTTGACTCTGTCGTTGAATTTAAGATCGCTACCGCGAGTCCTGTTCTTCGTGTTCTTCATAACGACACTTCTGAAGTGTCTTCTGCAACTCTCTTCTTCCTCTTCACCTGCTGCTGCTGCAACTCCTCCTGCAGCGTGATTTATCGCCTCTGCTTCACCCCAAACTCTCCGTGTGCCTTTCTTGACCTCCCAACAGCTCTTATATATACCACAGGACCAATAATATCTCGAGTAAATCCTTCTTTTCCTCCTCGGGGAAGTTACGGGATTTTATTCTTCACGCCTCCCCTTACTCCCCTCGTTTTATCTCACACGGCTTCCCTTTCTTAACCAAACTCTTCTTTGTTATCACAAGATCGAATCCGAGAAAATCCAAGAGAGATATTCTTTCCTAAACTTCCACGTAATTACCATAAACGAACAATGCCAACCCGTAGCTTTCCTCTTGCCCCGTGTTTTACATCAAGCCGAGTATATAGCCAAATCCAAAATTTATAAGAACACCCATAACAACATTGTATATCTATAACAGGTCCAATCCATGAGAATCAACGATTGAATCTCATTGAATCACGTTCAAATCTCGACCCAAAACTCTGCCAAGATACTGTCAAGTTTTCCCGCCATTTCTGCTTTTCAAATGATGGAGAAAGGTTGCCCTTATCCAAAGACGGGGGTGCGAATAGCAAGTGGTCGCCCTTTAGTAATTTGGGTACCCCTTATCCAAAATGGGGGTCCGTATAGTAATTTTCTCCCACGAGCGCAAAAAACCACTTTTTGAGCCAATTTCGCCGCAAAAGCTTATTTCCCCAAAAACACCTACAAAGACATAAAATACCAAAATAAGGGCAAAATCGAGTACTAACATTACAGAGAATTGAGACTAAAATAGACACATAAATGCGACTATCAACTATTTATGGGTTTTCGGAAGCAAATGCTATATTCTCAAAGACAGAGAACATAGAGGAAAATTTGATTCCAAAAGTGATGAAGGAATTTTTCTTGGATATGCTTCTGACAGTCGTGCCTTCAGGGTATACAATCTCAGAACCAAAGTCATAATGGAATCAATTAACGTGCTTATTGATGACATTAGCGATTTTTGTCAAGACAATCACACTGCAGCAGAACTTCCTCCCTCTGAAACTGTTATTAAAGAAAAACAGATTGAAGTCGAACCATCAGTTGTTCCTTTAATTAGTGACACAGATGATAAAGACGATAATGAAATTATTGTTGAACAACCCAATGATACTGAAAATATTGTAAAAAAACCTGCTAAGTGGGTACATCAAAGACACTCTTCTGAAGACATCATTGGAGATGCCAATGCTAGAGTTATGACTCGAAGAGAACTTCAGAATGTCTATCAGTATTCAATTTTTCTTTCTTCAATAGAACCGAAGAACATTGAGGAAGCACTCAGTGAACCTGCTTGGGTAAACTCAATGCATGAGGAACTTAATCAGTTTAAAAGACAAGAAGTGTAGCAACTTGTCCCTAAGCCAACAGGAGTAAACATTTTTGGAACAAAGTGGATCTACAAGAACAAATCAGACGAATTCGGGACAATTATCAGAAACAAAGCTATGATCGTTGCTCAAGGATATTCTCAAATTGAAGGTATTGATTTTGATGAAACTTTTGCTCTTGTTGCTCGTTTAGAATCAATAAGACTTTTACTTGCTTATGCCTGCTATCTTAAGATAAAACTTTTTCAAATGGATATTAAATCTGCATTTCTGAATGGGGATTTAAAAGAAGAGGCATTTGTTGCTCAACCTAAAGGATTTGAAGATCCATTATTCCCAAATTATGCCTTTAAACTTAAGAAGGCCTTATATGGTCTAAAACAAGCTCCAAGAGCGTGGTATGATAAGCTGACATCCTTCTTACTTCAAAAAGGATTCTCTAGAGGTGGTGCTGATAAGACACTTTTCACCAAATGGAGTAGAAAAATGAACTTGTAGCACAAATATATATAGATGACATCATCTATGGATCCACCTCAAAATTTCTAACATATGAGTTTCTGAATCTTATGAGTGGAGAATTCGAAATGAGTAATGTGGAGCATTATCATATTTTCTTGGTTTGCAAATACAGCAACAAAAAGACAGTATTCTTCTTTCTCACGAAAAATATGCAAGGAATTTAGTTGAAAAATTCGAACTAAAAAGTGCAACACCTATGGCAACTCCGATGCCAACTACTGGAAAACTTCAATCGAATCCAGGAGAAAAATCAGTTGATTAGAAATTGTACAGATCTATGATAGGAAGCTTGCTATACTTAACTGCAACAAGACCTGACATTGCTTTCAGTGTGGGATGTTGTGCCAAATTTCAAGCAGATCCTAGAGAAACACATCTAAAAGTTGTAAAACGAATCATAAGATACGTTAATGGTACCATAGATTATGGTTTATCATATTCTATGGATACAAACAACAGTCTTGTTGCATATTCGGATGCTGATTAGGCAGGATGTGTAGAAGATCGAAAAAGCACCTCTGGTGGTTGCTTCTATGTTGGTCAAAATCTTGTAGATTGGCATAGCAAGAAACAAAATTCACAGTCCTTGTCAACCTGTGAAGCAAAATATATTGCTGCTGGTACATGTTGTACCCAACTTTTGTGGATGAAACAAATGCTCATTGACTATGGAATAAATATTTCAACTATGAGCATCCTTTGTGATAACTCAAGTGATATACGGTTGACTGAAAATCCAGTTGAACATTCTCGTACTAAACACATAGATATCAGATATCACTTTATTAGAGAATTATATGAGATTGGAGTTATCAAATTAGAGTATGTTCCATCCAAGCGTCAGCTAGATGATATTCTCACTAAACCCTTAGATAGGCCGACTTTCGCAAATCTAAGGAAATCCTGTTTCGGGGTTTCAACTTTTGCATTGCATAAGTTAAAACCGGTTTTAAACCTTTCTATGGTAAAGGTTGGTTGTTGTTGTTCTTTTGTCTTGCAAGAGGATGAAAATATAGTCATATTTTGGTATCAATTCTCTCTGGGAAGATGCAAATATTATTGGAGAAGCGGATGCGAAATTTGAGGTAACGACTTTGTTAGTTAATCATTTTCCTGTTTAAGAAAAGCCTGAGTTTATTGCATATATTTATTGCTTTTGCTTAACAAAATTTCAGTACAATTGATGTTTTATTCCATTATTTGTGTATGGATGTGTGTGTGATTCAATTGTTTCCGGTTAAGAAAAACTATTGTTATCTTGCTTTATTGTTTGGTATCAATCGTTTAGGCTTACAAAATTTCGGTGCATTTTTTAGTCCAATTTGATTTATTTGGTTTGTATGAATTGTTTATGGCTTAACAAAAGAAAAGGTTTTCGGGATGAATTTTTTAGTCCAATTTGATTCCGGATAAGAGAAACTAAGTTAATTCTGATCTTAGTTAGACTTATCAAAGTGGAGGTTTCGGTTATTCAAGTCTAATCGAATGCCTTAACTAGAAATGCTAGTTAACTAACCTAGTACTTGTTGATGTGAATCAATAATGTTGTAGTAAAAAGGTTCGTTGAGACTTGTGAAAGCAAAAGATTTTAGACTTATAAAACTTAAAAACAAACAAAACCTAGCTCAAAATTGATTCAAGATATGAGAAAATAACCAAGACACTGATTCCACTATTACACATGAATGAATGAATAACGGTAAATAACCCAAAACTCTAATTATCTTTTAAATCTCTTGTTTCTTAATTCACAGATAATCAGGCAAATTCTCAAAAATTAATTGTATCCCCTAAGCATAGATTATCTTAATACAAGCATAACCTATCTAATTGAATCACAACTAATGAAAAGAATTTTGCAAACAATTAAAACTCTGCAAAAGCAGTGATTGAGTGAATTATTAATTATAAATTAGAGAAAATAAAATAGTTACCAATTATTCATGCGTAAATAGCTTCCTCATTGCCTTGGTTGTGGGCGAATTAGCCGTTCATCATGTTGAAAACCCTCTCAAAGAATTTAATTATGCTCAAAAATGGTTTACAAATGATGAATAAGGGAGAAATAATGAAAAATCGGGTTTGTAACAATTATTTTTGTTACAAACAGAATGTTACAGAGAACGATAAATGCAAAGTGCCGCTGTTGCTGTATATTTAAGACTGTCTTCCGATATACGACCCACGGCTGTGAGTCGTTGTCACCAGAGCGAAAACGACGGTTCGTGTGCGTTGAATGTTCTTCGTGTTCTTCACTACACCAGCAGAAACAATTTTTTTCTGGTTGTCGATTTGCGCCTCTGTGATGCTCTAAACTATCCCAAACTCTCCGTCTCTATTCTTTGATAAACCAACAACTATTTATAACCCAACAGGGACAATAATCTTCGCTCATTACTCCTTGTAGTTGCAGGAAATCCTACACTACACCCCTCACAATATTCCACTCAACTAAGACATTTTTTAGATGAATAACAATGATTTTATTGATCATTTCCTTGAAGATTCACAAGATAAAATAGAAAAGAGTTAAAGAAATTACAACCACCAACTTTCTCTCTCCTAATTACTTGTCTAACACTCTCCAAAAGAATCCTCCTCCTACAATAGACTCGCTCAACTCTTTATATAGGGTAGTACACAGTGGATGACAATAAAAAGTTGTCATTTATTTTCTGAATGACTTGCGAAATATCGCAAGTGTACAAGTATACAATATCGCAACTCTCCTAAACTTCGCTAGATCTTCACACTTTTCTCATGTTTTGGCTGTCGTCATTCATTGCGTCATTAATGTTATTCTTCCGCGACGCCCTCGCAATGTCATTATTTATTGATCTCGCTAAGTATTGATGTCGCGATATTCTGATCCTACATCTTGCCTCTTCTCATGTCTTCTCTGCGAAGGAGAGAATGTCATGAGAACCAATATTTGGAAATGCCGCAATCGTTCATCTTCATCTGCTTCAATCCCGTACTTTTACACGAATTTATTACGATGTTTCTTCTTCCACTCTTTTCTTGACATGTCTCTTTCAACCGTTTATTCTTTACCATTCATGTCCCATCTCGCATTAAATGCATTTGTTTTCTCGAGAATTCTTCTCTCTATATATAGTTTTCTTATCCTTTTCTTTTTCTCTTTTATTTTCCCTCTGCAACTTTTCTTCAACTCTCTTCCTCCGCAATCTGCGCTTCTGCTACTGTAAATCTTCCTTTTCTTCTTTCTCTTGATCTTCAATTCTCTAATCATTCCCATACTCGAAGAATGGCTCCCTCTGGCCGTAAATATGAAAACCTTTTTGATGAAACTCAAAAGAAATTACAGGATAAGGGTTTCACCTTATCTACTATTCCCAAGCAAGAATCTTCATCCATTCTTTCTGCAAAATTGTTTACTGATCATCATTGTGATGATCAAAAAATCATAATCTCGCTAGGTCAAATCCTCGCAGGTCTTCCTATTCCTCTGTACGATCCCGAACTGCCCTTATTCTATGAAATTCTTGCTCATGAGAAATTCTCACAGCTATTTACCAATTAAGTGGTGATTGCATCCGTCTAATGCTTGACTTAGCCAATCGCGGTCTTTAAGGGATCTCTTTATCCTGATAACGTTAAATATCCTAACTTCGCAAGTTTAGAGATAGTTGCCGCGAAATACACTGTAGAAAACTTCTTTGAAAATTATGAAGTAATAAACATGAAAAATGATAAATATCACTGGGGTGCCCGATTGAAAAGAAAAGAAAACGTTTCCGATGATAAGATACTCATGCTAGATATCGACTGGCATTCTGGCAAGAACAACATTCTCGATACTCTAAAGATGAGAGGTGGTCTGTGTCTTTCCACTATTTTTGAGCGGACCTTATATTTCTCGGTTCCAATGTACTCCTGCGAATCTCGCAAATTATCAAGGCCCTTGGATATTTAATTGGCCCGCAAAGGCAAAAGAGGTATACTTCTTAATTTTTACTTATTTTACAATCTTCACTCCCTTTTATATCTAATCTTGCGATTTTTTTTTTTTTTTTTTTTAGATCATCAAATTAAGAAAGAGCTACAGAAAAAATCCAAAAGCGAGTACTCTGGCGATACTTCGTTCTGGCGATACTTCGTTCAATCACGGATGAAGTAAGAAATATTTTCTCTTATTATTTATAACAATATTATTGCCTCTGTTTCTTATCTTCATTCGTGTGTGAAGGTTGGCGTTGAAGAAATTGACATTCCTGAAGCTGCGAAGGGTAAAGGCAAGAATAAAATCACTCTTCGCAAGGATAAATCTTCTGCTCCATCTTCTAAAAAACGGAAAATCCATCCCTCTTCTCATTCTAATTCCCAAACTAGCGAGAATTCTGACGAAGATGAAAATGAGGTTGATACTTCTTTTGCAAAGGAGAATCATTCGGTCGAATCTGTTATGGCGCAATTGTCTAGTGTCTTCTCTGATTCTATGCAAGGATTGGGAGATGATCATTTATATGCTACTTGCGAAGCTCTCGCAAATATCTGCGATGCCCCCCTGCTAGTGGATAATGATTCTTTTCGTGGAGTTTCTCGAACAATGACTCCCAGTTTCTTAAATGCACTCAGTGCCTTGGTATGTTCATATTTCTTTATTTCTTTGTGATTTCGATTATAAACCTTATCTTAACAATTTCTTTATTTTCCTCTACAGTATGGGAGAGCTTCCTTTGTCGTTGCCTCAGACCTCGAGAAAAGACACAACAATCTTGAAAAGAAAAATCTTCAACTTAAAGAGAAGAACAAAGAACTAGAAATTGAAGTTGCGACATCTCGCAAGAAGGATGAAAAAATTCAACAGTTGGAAGTTGAGTCTTCTTCCCAAAAGGACAAAATATCTACTCTTCAAAGTGCTAATCAGCAACTTTATGGTATAACACCCTCCTCTTTTCTTCATTTCTACTTTGTCATTTATTTTTCTTTGCCCGACTTATCATTTTCGCAGACATTTATAATCTTTCTGACGAAGCCATCCTTTTCCATTCATTTCCTGAACCTATGGATGATGATGCTCTTCTCGCTCATCTCAATGAATCTTTAAGTAGTTCTTCAAACAAGATTAATTCTCTCTCATTAAATGAACTTCGAGCCAAATTTCATCTCTTAGAAATTGAACATAGATCTAGTTTAGGTTTAGCCAACCGATGTAAACGTTTTTATCTTAGCTCTTAGGAGAATAATAATATTCTAAGGAAGAAAATTAGCAGCCTTATAGATGATAAGGATCGCATTGCTAATCAAGGTGCACAAGCATTAGCGAAATTCCAAAAAACTCTTCTTGAAGTCCAAATTGAACGAGATGAATCTCTTCGCCAAAATGCTATACTTAATGAGCGAGAAAATCAAATTCGTTCACTTCTTGTCATAAATAATGATGATGAATTCGCTTGGGCTGCGAAGGTTCTAGATAACGCCAGAAATAACTTAGGTGTTAGCGTCAGTCTTCATGCTGAGCATACTGCCTTGGTTAAAGATACTCCCTCCGTTCCGTTTTACTTGATGTTTTAGGGTTTTTTTTGTGTTCCAAAATAGATGAGAGTTTAAGTATTTTTCCTAAGTTCTCACTTATTTGCCCTTGCTTTGGAATCACACCATATCATTAATTCTCATTGTAATCAGCAGGTATATAATTAATCCAATTTTTAAATTTATTTTATGGAGGAATATTTGGTTTATCCCAAGTAAATTACAACGGGATTCGTAATATGCATTAAATCAAGAAACTAAAAACTAGATAATTTAAATTCTTAGGAAGCTATTAATATGGGTACAATTGGAAAAAAATTACTCTCTTTGTTGTTTCTTAATCTGCGTGAAAAACTCTAGAACGTCAAGTAAAATGGAACGGAGGGAGTATGATTTATGACAGAGAAGGTTGTTTATTATTTTTCCGCCTCTTTGTTATGAAACTGTTATTAAGTTGCTAACTCATAGTCATTTGTTCGCAGAATCTGAGAAGAGGTTTCAAACTAGAATCAAGGAACTTGAATCTGAAAAAGCACAACTTGCAAAAGACTTCTCTCTTCGTAATGACAAATATTCTAAGCTGAAGAAGCAATTACAAACTACTGTGGCAAATTTCAATAATGATGCTGTCCGTTTTCGCAATCAAACTATTGAAACAGTTTGCAATGACCACAACATTCCTCTTTCTTCAAATCCTTGTCTTCTCGATGAAATTCCTGAAAATATGCCTTGCTCAGATGTCTCTGATAGTGATGTAAGCGAAGAAGAGGAATCTGATAAAGAATCTGATGAAGAAGAAGAATAAGTTGCTAGATTGTTCCATTTTCCTTTTTCTCTTCTTGTGATACTTGTACATTTATCCTTCTAACCTTCCATTTTTGTAATCTCTTCATCAGAATCTATCATATGAAAATAAATAACAAGTTTTTATTCTAATCATTCCCATACTTGCCTCTGTTATTTATTTTCACATGAGAGAAATTAAGTCGATAATCTTTAAGTAATGATACTTCTTAATTTCGCAACTGCTGTTGCTAATTCTCCACAAATAAATGAAGAAATATAGTTGTATTCGCAAGCTTGTTTGCTTACTCAATTTCTTGTGTTATCTTATCTTCATTTATGTTGAAATTCATCATTGCGACAAGATCGCAGGACGTCTTTACATTTTCATGTAATGACCCATTGATCTTGCCTTATCATTGTTTTTGTGTGGTCTTATTTTGCCTTCCTAGTTAAAGGTCTTATTTTCCCACCCCTCATTTTGCATCAATATGACAGGCCTAAATATTCTTGCGAACATAAAGTCCCATGACATTGACGTCTTGCGACAAAATCGCAGGACGTCGTTACACTTTCATGTAACGACCCATTGATCTTGTCTTATCATTTTCTTAGTATTTTTGCCTCTGCAGGATGTTTTTGTTGCGACAATATGACAGGCCTAAAAATTCCTGCGAACTTAAAGCCCCATGACATTGCCGTCTTGCGACGAAATCGCAGGACGTCTTTACACTTTCATGTAAAAACCCATTGATCTCGTCTTACCCTCGCGTTAGTATTATTGCCTCTTCAGGATCACTGCACAAATATGACAAGCCTAAATTTTCTTGCGAAAATAGAGCCTCATGACATTTGCGTCTTTTGACACTTATCAGCTCCCTAATAGAGGGTGCCGCCCTTATCATCTCCCTGGTTGCCCCTTCAAGGAGGCGTACATCGGCCATACAAGACTAGCTCCTCCCATCCGGTCTTAACAACAACCAGTTGTTTTCGCAGCCTCTTATCCCTTATATCTATATGGCTTATGGTTACGAGACTGCACCCTAAGTGGAGTTTTCTTCGGGCCTAGTGCAGTATGTGCCAAGACTTGCCAAGAATGGCCGAGACACTTCAAATGCCCCAGGCACTCTTGGCTCAACCGTGTACCTCGGCGCCTTGGTCATACACGACTCCTTGGAAGAGACCCTCGGTCGTCCAACCGAGTATAACCTTATATATATAGTTGGAAATCCAAGGTATCTCCCGGATAGGCTTTCATGGGCCCCAAATTTTCATGACTCGGTTCCGGGGCGGTGTAACCTTTCCCCGAGCCATGTCAAGAGATACCCCCTTATATGACGCACTTTAGGTCTTACATTTGCCTCTTACGAAATATCATTCGCGAAATAGGGTGTACGCCATAAAGGTTCGTCCCATTCACTCACTCATTCATTTCTGGCAATTTTTGTAATCATTCATTGCTTTTTTGATTATTTCTTCTCGTCTTCTTTGTGAAATTTTCATACAATCTTGCTTCATTTGCTGCAATCTCGCTGTAATTATTTAACTAAACTTTCGTTACATTCATGAATAGCGAGATTCTCACATACTCCTTCTTCGATCATCACATTCTTTGTATTTTTGACATGTTTTTGTCATCATCATCAGTTTTTTTTTTTTTTTTTTTTTTTATTTCTTCCCACACGACTCTATGACTTCGCTGTCCTCTGTGATAATTCTGCCTCTGGCCTCCATAAGTCTCTTGCGAATTACGCCTTTGACCTCCATAGGTTTCTTGTGTAGAAATTTCTTTCTCTTTCAAATTCTTCCTGATCGCGACTTCCCATAGCTATCAACTTTTGTTGACCATCATCCGGTATCTTCACTCCTTGTTGACCTTGCGAGGTACTCGCCATACGGTGTTTATCAATTTGGGTAACAAACTTGCATTCGCGCTCCCGAACTTGTATTCGCAACGAGGGTATGATTCCATCTCATTTTGTTTTTCCTCTAGAGCAATATACTCCTCCTGAAGCTCTCGCAACTCGGTCATTGTGATTGTATTTTTGACTCTAAAAATTTGGATATATAGCAAATTTGTCGCAAACATAGCATTAATGAATGATAAGATAAGATATCTTTCCTCCACTCGGCACCGCCATTTCACTACACATTGTCTTCCATCTTACGCTTTAGATGTTTCAAACTTTCACCAACCCTTTGTTTTAACCCAAATACATCTTCAATACCTGGTCGCGAGGAATTATTACTTATGTATGCCCCTAAGAATATAGCATGCAAGTGATTAAAATATGTTATTGTATTTCTCGGTATCCCTTCAAACCATTTCAAAGCTTCTCCAGTCAGACTTGATGCAAAATATTTGCACAATATAGCTTCATTGTTCTCCCATTGTAGCATACATCTCATATAAGCTTTGATATGTTGTATCGCACAAGTTGTTCCATCGAAAATCTTTGGTTAATGTCGGTAAATTGCACTTCGGTGGTATTCCTCTTAATTGTAT
This sequence comes from Papaver armeniacum, assembly GCA_023531295.1. Classification (NCBI taxonomy): domain Eukaryota; kingdom Viridiplantae; phylum Streptophyta; class Magnoliopsida; order Ranunculales; family Papaveraceae; genus Papaver; species Papaver armeniacum. The sequence continues at coordinate 90,004 of JAJJWW010006981.1, read as the reverse complement.
CTCTTGTGTGGACGGGGTTTTCGCACTTCTTCTATTGCTTCATCTAACCTGTCTCTTTCCTCCTCCCTTTTATTGTTCATCATTCCTCTCATTTCTGCCAATTCTCTCAAAATTTGTTCATTTACATCGAATTTGAATCCATTGGTCTTTTTAGTTCCGCTTCTCTTCGCTGCGTTCATGTCTACTTTGACTTTCTTGTTCATCATTCTCTTCTCGCATTTCTCTGCGATCTTCTCCTTCAATTCTTTCGCGACCCGCACACCATTATATCTATCGATTTCTCTTCTTTGGTGCCTATCAGTTCTCCTTTGTGCTCTTTCGTACTCTTCATTAATATTATCATTGTTGCGATTTTGTTCTCGCCTTCTTTCCCGATTATCATAATTATTCTGGCGAATTGCCTCTTCTAACTCTTGTTCTTCCATTTCTGCTCTCAATCTTTCTCTCTCGCGAGCTAGACGTGCTTGTTCAACATAATGTCTTTCAATGTCATCCTCAATCTCTTTTTGCCTCCTCTGTGCTTCCTTCCATGCAATATTCTTCTTCCTTCTTCTTGATTTTCTTCAACAACTGGATCATTTTGCCTCTGACGCTGCCTATTTCCTTGATTTTCATCATTCTGTCCATTTTGAATAGTCTCGGGACGTGGAATATAACGATCTTCCATCATTTCTCCTCTCTCGCAATGTTCCCTGCCTGGATTTTGCGCTTCTCTTTGGTTTTCTTCATCGACAGCTTCTGTAGTTAAATTTCTTCTTCTTTCCTCTCTAATTGATCTTGAGCTTGACTTTGTAGTGCTTCTCGACCTTCTGTTTTGTAATCTCATGTTTTCCATCCTCAGCCCATGATTCTGTCTTGTCAAGTTTGCACGTTCCTCTGCCTCTAATCGTCTCTCTTCATGTATTGTTTGCCTCAACGCCTCTAATGCTGCGATCTCTTCATTACCATGAATTATTCCTCCATTCCCCTCTCGATCTCTCCCTTCTTGTCCATTGTTTACCAATTGTTGTTCTTCTTCCCTTTCGTCCACGTAATCCGATCTCCAAGTATGCACGCTTACTCTATCATAATCCACGGTCTATCCGCCACCGGTTGAATTGGTGATTGAATTTGATTTTCCTCATTATTTCTTATGTTCCTTCTTGAGGATTCTCCCATTTCATTTCTCTCTTCTCCGGCAAGTTTCCTACTTCTCCTAACAGTTGTTGGTTGCTCAGATGCATTTCTCCTTCTAACCATTTCTGAATTTTGATAAACTGTTGAAAATTGTATCAAATTTCTTATCTACTACTCCAAATTCTTTCAAATCACGGTGTGTATCCTTACTCAAACAGCCCTTTCTAGCGCCAATATGTAGTTGCAGGAAATCCTACACTACACCCCTCAACTAAGACATTTTTTAGATGAATAACAATGATTTTATTGATCATTTCCTTGAAGATTCACAAGATAAAATAGAAAAGAGTTAAAGAAATTACAACCACCAACTTTCTCTCTCCTAATTACTTGTCTAACACTCTCCAAAAGAATCCTCCTCCTACAATAGACTCGCTCAACTCTTTATATAGGGTAGTACACAGTGGATGACAGCTAAGCTGTCCTTTATTTTCGGGAATGACTTGCGAAATATCGCAAGTGTACAAGTATACAATATCGCAACTCTCCTAAACTTCGCTAGATCTTCACACTTTTCTCATGTTTTGGCTGTCGTCATTCATTGCGTCATTAATGTTATTCTTCTGCGACGCCCTCGCAATGTCATTATTTATTGATCTCGCGAAGTATTGATGTCGCGATATTCTGATCCTACACTCCTGAAAATCTTCATTTACTCGGTATTGAAGAAAATATTCTCGGGAATATTTTCTTTCCAATCTTGTATTCTCACACGTCTGCTGTATGAAGATTCACTCCTACACGCTGCCAACATAACTTAGATTGAGTTTATCTTTTTGTAGCACACGGAAACTTCCCAAAATCCCGTGAATATCTCCTCGTGAACGTGTTGAACGTGTTACCCTGTTTTTTTCTTCTCGCGGAAATTCCAGCCAAACTGGATCGAAACCAACACCTCTATCATCCCTGTCTAGCCCATAGAAGAGTACCCAATCAATTCCAGCCCTTTAGTCTCCTTCAATCCCGTCCAAAATTCCAACAGAGTTTTTAGATTTTCTTTTAGGTTTTTATTTATTTGTTCTTCTTTACGTTTTTGGGTTTTTGTCTTTTCCTTTCAGATTTTGGGATTTGGAGCGAAAGAAAAATTTGCCAAAGCTTTTGGTGGATACTTAGAGATTTGGAGTTAAAGACAAAGCGAAAGGAGCGAAAGAAGAAGATTTTTTATATTTTATAAAAAGAAAAAAAAAAAAGATATTTTTTATTTATTTTTAAGACTTTCCTTTTCTTTTGTACTTTATTTTTGGACTTTGGACTTGGACATTCTTTTATTTTAAACCCTACGGAAGGGTAGTATAAAATATTAAGCTGTTTGCAGAGAAGGACGACGATTACGATATCGTCTCGGCCCCTCGGGTTCGTACATGACATAGGAGTCGTGGCCCGAGTCAACTACAACGGTTCATCCCCCGTCTGGAACGGGAGGTAAGTTTGTCGAAACACTCGCGAATCCCCTGCCAGCGAGTTACTGTCTTCCTTCGTGTGAATATATGCTGAGGACTTGAAAACGGATGTTTTAAGTTCCTAGTAAAGGGCAAGGACTAGCCATATAAGATAAGGGTTCGGATTTGATCACCGTTCTCTTCTTGCCCGCCTTAGGAGAACAATACTTAACGCGAACCTAAGCCTTAAAATTTGAATAGAACGAGACCGATAGGGTAACGAGCTTAGTAGGAAAGTCGCTCGAAAAATATTGGTTATTCTTTTAGCATACTTCGAAGTTCATGATGGTTTCTGTGAAGTTGAATGCGTGACTGCGCCGCCTTGTAATAGCGGTGAGGCCTTGGGTATCAAACCACGGAGCTTCCCTCGCCTTGATTCAACTTACTTTGACTCGGATTGATCCAGAGGGGTTTGCTTAAATTGTAACGAATTCCCTTTCGAAGGATTAGAAGCTGGTCTAGAAAACAATCTAAGTGGAGCCATCATGCTTTTTATTTGCTAGATATCATTAGGTTTGTTTGTGGTGGAGTCATTGTGTTCGTGTTTGCATAGAACTTCCCTTCCTTTTAGGTTTTTTTCTTTTTCTTTTTATTTTGTTTTCTAGTGTATGCCCGAGGTCATTAGAGAACGGGCTTGGAAAAGAAACACTCTAGGTCGTTTGATTAGTGACAAACCTAGTAGTTCTTCTTGTGAAGGCGTGGAACTCGAAGACTCTTCTTTTGAGAGCCCCGTTTTTGGAAACTTCAGTTTTGAGAATCTGTCTCTTAGTGAGGAAAGTACCCCTAGTACTTCAGTTGTGCCAACGATGGCAACTTTGAAAGATTACATGTTCCCAACTGGGACCAACCGAGCTTCATGCATTAAATTGCCAGCCAATACGGCTAACTTCGAGATAAAAGCTAGTATCCTTCAGATGATCCCTATATTCTTAGGAAAAGATGATGAGAACCCTTATTTTCATATTAGGGACTTTGAGGAAATTTGCGGGACAGTTAGAATAAAAGACCTTACTGATGAAGTTTTGAAACTTAAGATGTTCCCATTTTCCTTAAAAGATAAAGCCAAGACCTGGCTAAACAACTTACCATCTGGATCCATTGAAACATGGCAGGAACTTATTGTTTTGCTTTTATATGAAATTCTACCCTAAGCAAAAAAGCTGCAACTGTTAGGCGAGAAAATTAGTGCTAGTGTGCAACAAGAGGGAGAGTCTCTTTATAAGTTTTTAGAGAGATTCAATGATCTCCTATCTCAGTGTCCTCACCATGGATTCGATAAGATGAAACTTATAGGGATTATTTATGATGGTTTAGACTATTCGACCAAAGCCATGGTCGAGTCTATGTGTGCTGGTGAGTTTACTAATAAAAGTTCTGAGGATGCCTTTACCTTCTTAGGAGTTGTTGCTGAGAAATCCCAACAGTGGGAGTCTTGTGTTGAACCCCCTAAAAGACTCTTGGTTAATAGAAGTAGCACCAATATGGTAGATACAAGCTTCGGGTCAGATGCTAAGTTTTCTGCTTTGTCCAGAAGGTTAGAAGCTTTGGAAATGGGCCAGTCTAAAAATAGGTCCCTTGGTGAACCTAATAGAACCTCTCAAGTATCTAGTTGTGGAATAAAGACCGATAACTCATTTTGGGAGGGTCAGGTTAGTGAAGAGCAAGATCATGTTGTTTATAACAATGCTAGGATTGAGAACCGTCAGAAGTATGACCCATACTCAGAGACCTACAACCACAGTTGGAGAAACCATCCTAACTTCTCTTGGTCTAAGGGCCAGAATCAAAGTCGATCTAGTAATTCTCGGCCTCCCCAGGGTTTTGGTTATGCTAAGAACTCTTCGGATCAACCCCGATTCCGAACCCTTCGAGAATAAAATGACTAGCTTAGAGGAATCTTTTAGTATACTAAAAAGAGCCAGGATATGTTAACACGAGATCCAGGGAAATGTTAGTAAAGAGCCGGGTAATTTTCAAGAGGAAACCAAGCAGAATTTTAAGAATAATTCCCGTCTCTTGCTAAATTAGAACTTCAAGTCGGCCAAATAGCTAAGTTCCTTAGTGAGAGAGAAGATGGAAGGTTCCCTAGTCATACCGATCCTAACCCTAAAGGAGAGAAATCGTACAATCATGTGAATTCTATTACAACCCTTAGGAGTGGAAAGAAAGTTGAGAATAAGGTCGCCATACCCGAAAGTGAACATGCTTTGTAGTTCACCCTTCTCGAGCGCAGAAAATGAGGAGACCGATAGAGTCTCTAATGAGACCAATGAGGGTCATATTGAACCGGGCTTTGTTCCCAACCCCGTTCCCCAGTGCTAGTTCCAACTAGAAGGGAATCCAACTTTAATGATATATTGGAGGTTTTAAGCGGTTACTATCAACCTCCCATTGTTGGATGCGATTAAGCGGTCCCGCTTATGCCAAGTTTCTTAAGGACTTGTGTACACGAAAGCGTAAGCTTAGTGTTCAAAAGAAAGCCTTCGTAGCTAGTCACGTGAGTTCCATTATTCAGAATACCACTACTCCTAAGTATAAAGACCCAGGGTCCCCTACTATTTCTTGTACAATAGGTAAATACCGTGTTGAGAAAGCTTTGCTTGACTTAGGAGCCAGTGTGAACTTACTCCCATACCATGTGTACCTTAAGCTAGGACTTGGTGAGATGAAACCTACCTGCATGACTCTTCGATTAGGCGATAGGTCCGTTAAAATTCCTCGGGGTGTGATCGAGGATGTTCTCATAGAGGTCGACAAGTTTATTTATCCGGTGGATTTTGTTATCCTAGATACCCAACCTGTCCCTGACCCGAGAGAACCGGATACCTGGTAATTTTAGGTCGCCCGTTTTTAGCTACATCCAATGCGATCATTAAATGTCGAACTGGTATTATAAATTTGTCTTTTGGTAATATGACTATTGAGCTGAACGTCTTTCATATTAGTAAGCTACCCTCTGAACTAGATGACTCGAGCATAGAAAAGGTGAACATGATAGGAGCATTAGTCGAGGAGTCATTACCAAACACTTTGTTAGAAGATCCTTTAGAGAAATGCCTAGCTCACTTTGGGATTGATTTTGATGATGATGATGTGATTAATGAGGTGAATGCGTTGTTAGATTCAACCCTTTTGATAGACACTAGTAATGGCTGGAAACCCAAGTTCGAACCTCTACCCGTTTCTAAATCTACCCTAGTTCCTTCGTTAGAAGAGCCTCCTAAGTTGGACCTAAAACCATTACCAGATACCCTAAAGTATGTGTTTTTAGGCCCTTCTGAGACTTTACCTGTGATTGTTGCTTCCGACTTGGATAGTGATCAGGAAAGTAGGCTAGTAACCGTCATTCAAAACAACAAGGAAGCTTTAGGGTGGACCATAGCAGACATTAAGGGTATAAGTCATACTTTTTGTATGCATCAGATCTATTTAGAGGAAGATACCAAACCTTCTAGGGAGATGCAACGAAGACTAAACCCCAATATGAAAGAAGTAGTTCGAACCGAGATCCTTAAGTTGTTAGATGCAGGCATTATCTACCCTATTTCAGACAGCAAGTGGGTCAGCCCCGTTCAGGTTGTTCCCAAGAAATCCGGTATTACTGTAGTCCAGAATGATAACAATGAGTTAATCCCAACCCGAGTGAACACGGGTTGGCGTGTTTGTATTGACTATAGGAAATTGAACAAGGTCACTAGGAAGGACCACTTTCCCCTTCCCTTCATCGACCGGATGCTAGAGAGATTAGCGTGGACATAGTCATTACTTGCTTTTTAGATGGCTACTCTGGCTATAATCGGATCGTTATTGCCCCAGAAGACCGGAAAACCACTTTTACTTGTCCCTTTGGTACCTTTGCGTATAGACGCATGCCTTTCGGGCTATGTAACGCCCTGCGACTTTTCAAATATTGCATGATGACCATATTTTCGGATATGGTAGAACGGTTCTTGGAGGTCTTTATGGATGATTTTTTCAAGTGTTTGGTTCGTCTTTCGATGAGTGCTTGCATGATTTGTCATTAGTGTTGACTAGATGTAAGGAAAAGAATCTAGTGCTTAATTGGGAGAAATGTCATTTCATGGTTCAATCAGGAATTGTTTTAGGGCATATCGTATCTTCTAAGGGTATAGAGGTAGATAAAGCCAAAGTTGGCCTTATTAAGACTTTACAGTCCCAAAAATCGTAAAAGATATTAGGTCATTCTTAGGGCATGCGAGGTTTTTATCGTCGATTCATTAAGGATTTTAGCTTGATTTCTAGACCTCTTTGCAATTTGCTTGCAAAAGATGTTAAGTTTGTCTTTGATGATGCTTGTTTAGAGGCTTTTGAGAATCTTAAGACTTTACTCACTACCGCTCCCATAGTCCAGGCACCTAACTGGAACCTACCCTTTGAGATCATGTGCGATGCTTCAGATTATGCTATTGGTGTTGTGCTAGGTCAGCGAGAAAACAAATTACTTCATGTGATTTACTATGCTAGCAAAACTCTGAATGATGCCCAGTTGAACTATACCACTACGAGAGAAGAAACTGTTGGCCATTATGTTTGCCTTAGACAAGTTTAGACCCTATCTCTTAGGTTCTAAGATCGTAATCTATACTGATCATGCTGCTTTGAAATACCTTTTGTCTAAGAAGGATACCAAACCTAGATTGATTAGATGGATCCTTTTATTACAAGAATTTTGTCCAGACATTAGAGACAAAAACGGTGCGAGAAAATGTAGTAGCAGACCACTTGTCTAGGTTTGGTTATTAGTTCTCCTAATGATTCCCTTCATATAAGGGATAGCTTTCCGATGAACAATTGTTCTCTGTTTCTCAATCACCTTGGTATGCAAATATAGTGAATTATCTTGTTCTTGGTCGAATGCCCCAACATTGGGGGTAAACAAGATCGTTCTAGGTTTTTAGCCGAGGTTAAGCACTTCTTTTGGTATGATCCTTATTTATTGAAGTATTATCCAGACAGTTATTAGGAGATGTATACACGAGAGTGACCAGTCCAAGTATTATTTCCTTTTGTCATGATCATGCTTGTGGGGGTCACTTTAGTGCTAAGAAGACTTTGCTAAGATATTGCAAGTGTGGATTCTACTGGCCTTCGTTGTTTAAAGACTCCCAGCGATTCTTGTGTTACTTGTGAACGTTGCCGAAATTAGGAACCATTTCCGTAGGAACATGATTCCATTGAACCTTATTTTAATCGTTGAGGTCTTTGATGTGTGGGGTATTGAATTTATGGGTCTGTTTCCTAATTCCTTTGGTAACCTATACATCCTTGTCGTCGTAGACTATGTCTCTAAGTGGATTGAGGCGGTTGCGTGTAAAACCAATGACCATAGGGTTGTGATTGAGTTCTTGCAAAATAATATACTTACACGTTTTGGTACACCGCGAGCTATAATTAGTGATGGAGGGTCGCACTTTTGTAATGGACCTTTTAAGCTTTTGATGAAGAAATATGGTATTACACATAAGGTAGCCGCCCCATATCATCCACAAACTAGTGGTCAGGTAGAGGTTTCCAATAGGGAGATAAAACGTATATTAGAGAAAACAGTTAATCCTAATCGGAAAGACTGGTCGTCTAGGCTTATTGATGCCTTATGGGCTTACCGTACTGCGTTTAAAATCCCTATTGGAATGTCGCCTTATCGCCTTTTTTATGGCAAGGCATGTCATTTACATGTTGAGTTAGAACATAGAGCTTATTGGGCTGTTAAGCAGCTAAATTTTTCACTTGACAAGGCAGGAGCCCATAGGAAACTCCACTCAATGAGTTGGACGAGATTCGTATAGATGCTTACGATAGTGCGAAGGAGTATAAGAACAAAATGAAACTTGTGCATGATAGAAATATTTTACGGAAGTCATTTTCTCCAGGTCAAAAAGTTCTTCTGTATGATACCCGCTTGCATCTTTTCCCTGGGAAGTTATGTTCTCGGTGGACGGGTCCTTTTATTGTTCGCACTGTCTTTCCTCATGGAGTTGTTGAGATCGAGACACCGGATGGTAGTAGTTCTTCGAAGGTTAACGGTCAAAGATTGAAACCCTTTTTAGAGCCCTTTCCTACAGTGATGTTGAGGAGGTCCTCTGGAGGACCCTGTTTACCCTTGATTGACCATCGAGGCGATTGTATGTTGTATATTAGTTTTTGATTTCTCTCTTCACCCAGGTACTATCTTTCCGACTTCTCTCTTTATTGATTCCTCATGTTACTTTACTTTTTGGTATTGCTCTTTCATTAGAAACATTGAGGACAATGTTAGATTTAAGTTTGGGGGTGGGGAAGAAACTTCTTGTTAGTTTTTAGTTGCAATAAATAAACTCGAGCCTAGAAATTTATGTTTATTAAGGATGGCACTAACCAATCTAAGTGGATGGAAGCATTTTGGTTGTAGGAGTTGAGGAACCAATCTGATTAGATGGAAACATCTAAAGAGTCTATTCATAAAAGCACAGAGCTCAGGTGTTAGAAAAGAAAACATGGTAGTTTCGCCATATCCTCGTGATGGAAACATCGAAAGAATCCTGATCACTTCTTTTATTTTTCTCTTTACCATTGCTAGGGTGAAATAGAGTGATCTGAGATACCCAAAAAAATAAAAAAAAATTGAGACCAGACCACTAGACCAACCTAATAAATACAATAAAGTCGATCACCTGGTACCCTTGTATATGCCAAATGAGTTGACCTAGAGTTAGGATTATCGATCATTGGTCCCCTTGTATATGTCAGTGTGTTGATATTAGTCCAGACCAGTATCTCAGTCCATTAGGATAGGTTCACCTTAGTCAACATCATCCACGTTTTTCTACATCCATCTTCTTAATCTATCCATGTGATTGGTTGACTCCGGTTTATGATGTCCAGAAACTATCTGAGTAGAGCTTTGTCACTTTATATGAATTTTAGTATGCTTGAGTGCAAACTCGTGTACACCAATTGGAATTTCGCATCGGGGTACTTCCTCTTGTAGTCAATAAGTATGCCAACCAAGGAGATTCGTTAGTGCCTTCCAAGGTTCTGCGTAGATAGCTAGGGTCTGGAGTAAAGGTTTTGTGGGTACACCTCTGGTAAACCCTCCGGAGACAACACTCCGCCACTAGGGCCACCTAGGGGTTCAAATGATTTTTATTTTTATTTTCTAGAATAAATTTGCTCGAGGACTAGCAAATAATAAGTTTGGGGGTATTTGATAGACGCATTTATGTGTCTAATTTGTCCTCAATGTTTCATATTGTTAGTACTCGTTTTTGTCCTTATTATGGTGTTTTGTGTGTTTGTAGGTATTTTTGGAAATAAAGATTGTTGGAAAATTCGGCTCGAAAAGTTGCTCGGAACACCCGCGGAGAAATTTGCTATTCGGACTCCCACTTTGGATAAGGGGTAACCCAATTACTAAGGGCACCCAACTGATATTCGCACCCCGGATGTTGGTTAAAGTGGTGGCCTTCTTCTTCATTTGAATTTTATTTTGGCGGGAAAATTGTGGCGGTATTTGGAAGATTTTCCCCGCCAAAATAAAATTCAAATGAAGAAGAAGGTCGCTCTTATCCAACATCCGGGGTGCGAATATCGCTTGGGTGCCCCTTAGTAATTGGGTTACCCCTTATCCAAAGTGGGAGTCCAATAGCAAATGTCCTCCTGGCATTCCGAGCAACTTTTCGAGCCGAATTTTCCAACAATCTTTATTTCCAAAAAATACCTACAAACACACAAAACACCATAATAAGGACAAAAACGAGTACTAACAATATGAAACATTGAGGACAAATTAGACACATAAATGCGTCTATCACTTGTCTTGTTTAAAAGTGAAAGGTCTAAGTTATATGGATAATTAGAACCTGATGAGAAAAATAGAGTTAATTCTGATCTTTATTTTGGTCTTATCGAACAAGTGATTGTATTTGTGCAATCGGTTTAGCAAAGGAACTAAGGTGCTTAGTCAATTTTTGGTTTGCTAAACTATTAGGGAAAATTGCTTCAGGCAATTGTGTCCTTGGTAACATATCAAAATAAAATTACTTTGTAGTTTCGGTTTTGATATTGGTTATCAAAAATAGTGTGTGGAACCCTCGTGCTTAACTCTTATAGGTTGCAAGTCTTGTGAGATTTGTAAGATCCTTTCGGTTTGTCTTTTATTTGCTCGTACCTTTGTCATTTTGTGACAAAAGGGGAGAAATATATGGAGTAAACAAGTGATATTGATATTGATTTGGTATCACTAAGGGAAAGGACAATGGTGCTTAAACATATATATCTAACGAAAGAGTAAAGCATAGACTAAGGGGAGTAGCATATCATATTGATAAGGGAATAACAAAGACGCGTGGATTGAAAATCTACCTATCTTACCTTTAAGGGGAGTATTAGCTTTGTTATTATAATGTCAACAACGGCATTTATGGATTGAATGTATACAGGTTATTGTGTTTTTGAATTTGAAAATCAAGCGTATGTGTAATAAATTGTTATAATTTGTTTATCCATATGATGTAAGAGTTTTGTCACTAAAATTTAAAAAGGGGGAGATTGTTAAAGCATAGCTCGGTTGAACCCACCGAGCGTTGGTATGTCAAGTTTGGTTTTCATATTTTAGTGAACCAAAACTCATTTAAAGAGTCCCTTGATTATGTACTAGAGTCAACTTCGTATAGGTTAGCTTGAAAGTATTAGGATATGAGACATTACAAGTATTGCAAAGACTTGAATAAGTGAAGAAATAAGGAGCTACAACGACAACATCATCCTTCCACTTGAGGTTAGTGATATTTGACTTGAACTATTTCATTCCCTAACGTATCTTTCAAGTCGTGCATATTGAAAACATAACTGCGAAGCATGAATGATTACACTCTAGTTAGACATAGTATTAAGGAATACAACACGAAGTATAACGCTTATATTTTGAACTTCGTATATAAGACATCGACATAATCGTTTGAGTGCTATTGTGATTATGTATGGGTATGAGGTGAAGATTTCGCCCTAAGAAACAATATTTTACATCCGTTTAAAGGAAGTACATTCATGAACTTGTTTTGTGAATCGAAAGGGAAATCGCTAGGCTTATTGGTATTTGTTATTCATTGCATACCTTTTGAATTACCAATATGTGTATTTTGTATAACCTCTCATGACTTGCTTATGTTCTTGGTAAAACTATTCACAAGGCTTGACTTTTGTATTGGTATGACTTTTATTAGTGAAACCGATCTTAAGTAATCACCTGAGATGGTATGATCGATTTGTTGTAATTGGTATGAATAACTCTAGTCATTGGGGAACCGATCTTAGTAAGATGTGCAACCAATCACAAAAAGGGAATCGATCCTTGTAAGAGGTGCATCAAGTCTCTAGTTATTGGGAACTGATCCAATGAACATGTGAAACACGTTTTTATTTATTGGGAACCGATCATATGGACATGTGCAACAAATACAAGTTAAATACCATATATATGTGGGAGCCGATCCTAGTACCTAGTCAACCAAGTTTCGGTAACTAGCGTGACTAATTCTAGTACCCGCATGGAGGTATAAACGAAACTTGTTTTGGTAGAACCGTGAAACTCATGTTTGGTGATTTGATAGGATAATCAATCACATAGTTCGTAGAAGTCAGATGAACCAATTCTAAACTCGTTTTGGAAGTGTGGAAAATCGGTTCCAAGATAGTAAATATAAAAGAGGATTTACTAAGTAAAGATGTCGACATACTTTGAACATGTGCAGTAACGCTTACCTTTTATTTTTCAAAGATATTCCTTAATAACTAAAGGAGAATCTCGGATCGAAATAAATTGAGAATCTTTTAATTAAGGTTTTTAGTTTTATATGCTTTTAATTTCTAGCAATTAAAATGCATATCTTTAGAAAATAAAAATTGGTAATGTACATTTACTAATTGGAGATTTTCTAATGAGATTTTGGTCAATATTTGGACAAAGCATTTCCAGGAATTATGGAAACCGAATTTGGAAATATATTGCATATCTTGAGAATATTTTTGGTTTTGGAAATTCCTTGGTGTCCAAACTTCCTTGGTCTATAAATCTTGAAGTTTGCATTTTGAGCAAACTAATCCTCAGAGCCAGCAAAACTGCCTAGTTGTGTTGTTACTGGTGGAGCCGCCTATTCGGAGAGGAAAGTAACCTAATTAGGCGAAATCTCTTACGGCCGTTCGGTTTAAAGACTTCTTTGGGATTGAGAAGCACTATTAGTACCGCTAGTGGGAAACTAGATAATTGCGGTTTATTATTAGTTTTCGATTGATTTGATTGACTAACGGTTGTTGAACTTTGATTGCACCTAGTTTGTTTATGCTTGAGAATCTTCTCTTATGATATAAGATTCACTCAAACTAGATCGAAGTTTCGACGGGGATCTTTAGACTGTTTGTAGATCTAAAGACGTCTTATGATAATCCATTGTTAACAGACTCCGTTCTGTGTGTGATTGATCACCAGAGATTCAAGTTGATTGTGTGCATGTGTTTATTGAAGATCTAAGAAGATTTGAAGACGAAGAAGATTTCTGATTTGGGTTCATAATCTTTGGTGTGCATAATACTTGTTTCGGCTGGAAAAGGATCCAACTATAATCAGTTTATCTTTGTGATATATTTGATTGATTAGTTGAGTAGATTGACATCAATACGTTTCTTTGTGATTCAAAGTTTTGATTGCAAAATCTTGACAATTACTTTGGTAGTTGTTATTGGATAGATCTAAGGACCTGACAAAGGAGTTTATTAGGATAAACGGAAGAGCCTTTTGTCGAACTCATATCACTTGATTGAAAAGAGTTGTTACTGAACAGATTTGTTGTTCCTTTACTGTTTGGAATACGAACCAAAGGAATTGTTCCAAGTGCGTGACTTATTAACAAGTTGGAGGCGCAGGGATACAAACGGAACTAGGTGAACTATAGGTTTATTTGCTTGGTTTCAACTATACGAAGTTGGTTTAGATTTTGTATATCGGCTTAATCCTGAGAGTATTCAATTTTGGACAAGGTCCCGGGGTTTTTCTGCATTTGCGTTTTCCTCGTTAACAAAATCTTGTTGTGTCTTTGACTTTTCTATTTCCACAATTATAATTGTTTTATTATAATTAGAAGTAAAATACACAAACGTTAATTCCTATTTACTTGATAGAAATCCTATTGTGTTTGGTTAAGTCTGAATCTGTTATCAAGTAAACATACTTCGTTGTTGTATTGTCTCGATCTTGTATCCATAGTCAATCACACAAGTTATCTTGTTGTCGTATTGTCTCGATCTCGTATCCATAGACGATCACACAAAGTGTGAACCAATTAGTTGTATTGTCTCGACTCAGTCCATAGACAATCACTTTCAGAGAAAGGACTTATAAGTGGAAAAGTTTTAGATTGAGGTGTATTTGGGTACCCTCGTCTTTTTAGGTTTGCTTACCTCACCATGATTGTGTTGTACTTAGTTATTCATGTGCTTTAAGCCTTACTTACATGTTTCTGTTGATAGGGTTGGTTTCTTTCTTTTTGCTGAGTTTATTGACATGTTTCTACCCGAAATCAGTAACTTTCCCTTAGAGCCATATATTGGGGAATATGTACGACGTTGGTTGCGTCGGCTAGCTGGTTCTCAAGATATTTATGAAAACTAAATCTTGGAAGTTTTTGAATAATCTGATGAAGTTTTTGAAACCCATGAATTGTTTTACTAGGTTTAATCGTAAATGATGAGGTATCAGAAGAACTAGGACATTTATAGATGTCTCGGACTAGGACATAGATAGTGTAGTTGAGCTTCGATTTCACAGAGTTCATCATTTGAAGACAAAGAACTACTAAGGGGAGCTTGTGGAACTTCTTCAACAAAAGGTATGCGGAGACTTGAACTCATATATCACTTGGAAAGTCTATTTCTACAATCTCATATATTGAGACATAAGTCATGTTAAGATATAATTTTCTCTATACACATTGAGATTTCAAGCTGAGTATATCTCGCTTACATATTTCTCGAAATATGTGTTGGTAAGCTTTCGCTTCGACCAAGTTCATCTTATATCATGAGAAAATTTCCGAGTAACATCTTATATGGTTTGTGTGATACAATCATTTGATGTAGGCTTGGAATGTTTCGATAATGATTATTTCAATATCTTGAAAATTGCTTTGATGCTAATAGTGTGTGAAAACGGTTATTATCATTATAGAAGAATGTTTCAATGATTGAAATAAAGAGTTTAGAATCTTGTAACCATATTTGGATATAAGCATAGTGTGTTCGCACATTAGTGTATAAGTCCAAAACCGGGAGCCTAAAGTATGCATACTTGTGTGTATACAAAAACGTTGTTGGAGACTGGGTAAGTATGCATACCTGTACGCATACGGAAGTTCACGTCCATGAATTTCTGCTGAGTTTGAAAACCAAAACCAAACTCATCCGGTTACCTAAAGTGCGTGTACTCGTACGCTTACTGGCGGAAAGTTCACGTCCGTGAATTTCTGCTGAGTTTGAAAACTAAAACAAACTCAAATCCGGTTACTTAAGTACGCATACCTATACGCATACTTAAGTTTGTTACTTCTCTAAAATCGGTTATACGTGAACCTAAACATTTATCAATAAGGAATGCAATCTTTACAAACCGTGGCTATAATGTTCATGTATTGATTCGAGTGAATCAAACCGATTTTGCTTCAATTGTGTTCTTGTATAATTTATGAGAATATAGCAATTGAACAACTCTTTAACTAGTTTCATTTGATTCATTTTAACTAGTTATGGTTATGTAATTGCAGGAAGTCCTACAATACACACCTCACAAGAATTCATAATATCTAACACATATTTAAGATCAATAACCAATCTCTTTATTAATTGAGTTATAAATTTTACAAGAAGGAAGTGAAATCAAGAATGTTATTAATAAAGGACAACTTAGCTGTCATCCATTATGTAATGTCCTATTTAAAGAGCCGAATAGGCTTATGAAAGGGGGAGAGATCTTTTTAGAGAGTGGAGAGAAAGTTTAGATATTGGTTATTGATCTTAATAAAGATCAATAACTCAAATATGTAAAATTTTGCCGTCTCTTGTAAAATTTCTATGGATCATTCCAATTTTGTTGTCTCTTGTAAAATTTCTAACTCAATTAATAAAGAGATTGGTTATTGATCTTAAATATGTGTTAGATATTATGAATTCTTGTGAGGTGTGTATTGTAGGATTTCCTGCAATTACATATGGCGCTAGAAACAAGGACTGAAGATTAAAGATTGGAGATTGTTGTTAAAATTGTTCAAATTAAGAAGATGATTGATAAATTGGTTAAAGTAGAGAAAATCAAAATCAAGGAACGTAATAGAAAGTTGGAATGTAGTTTGATTACAAAAACAATGATTAATGAATTTCATGAAAATATCAGAGGGAGAATACATAAACGAGATTTTGAAGGAAAGAAAATCGTAACAACGGAGAAAGCGTCACCTATAAAAGAATGGGAAAAACAGAAGATTACATTCACAGCAGCAGAGATATCAAGAGAAAACTTAAACCACACATCTCCTTTGGTAATCACAAGAACTACACGTAAAAGAAAAGAAGAAGAAAAATCAGCAAAAATTATGGAAGAATGGGCGGTAAACAGAACTCTATTTGATACGGGGAGTTCGGCGAATATAATCTTTTACCATGCATACAGAGGAATGGGATACAAAGATGAAGAGATGTCTCCTTCAACTTATCATATTCATGGCTTCGGTGAATCTATAACAAAACCAAAAGGAGAAATAGAGGTGCGAATTTTGCTGGGAGATATCGAAACACAAACGGCATTATGCGTAGTGGATATGGAATCACCATACAACATGTTGTTGGGAAGGCCATGGATTCATGCGATTAAAGCTGTGGCATCAACATTAAATCAATGCATCAAATTTCCTATGCCAAGTGGGATTGGTGAAATTAAAGGGGAAACCGATAAAGTGAAAGTATGCTATCAAATTGAAGTAAAACAATATGAAGGACGTGCAAAGAAGCGAAAAGATCGCAGAAATTGGCGAAGGAAGCAAAGAAAGAAGAGGAATTTAGAGCTTATATGATAAGAGAAGAGGAAGGAAAAGAGTACCTAGCGAAATTTTGGAAGAAGGAACTGAGCTTGCGAAGGAGATAAAAGAACCTACACCTATGGGAGAATCTAAGGCCAATTACACTGCGGCAGAACCAACGAAGGAAGTGAATGTTGGGACCGAAGAAGAACCAAAAATACTAAAAATTGGGACCAAGATGGAAGCAGATGAAGAAGAAAAAACTATTGGTCACATTGCGAGAATTTAAGGATATTTTCGCATGGAACATGGATGAGGTGCTTAGGATAGACCCATCTCGTGGCATGCCACAGATTGGAAATTGACAAAAGTGTAAGTCCATTCAAACAAAGAATCAGAAAAATCGCGACAATGTATCATCCTCAAATAGAAGAAGAGTTGCAGAAGATGCTTGATGCAGGGATTATAAGACAAGCAAAATATCCAGAGTGGATAGCAAATATGATCGTAGTATCAAAGAATAAGAAAGGGATAAGAATTTGTATAGATTTTACTGATTTAAATAAATCTTGTCCGAAAGATAGTTTTCCATTACCGGATATTCCACAAATGGTCGAATCAAGCGGCGAAATGATAGAATATCTTCTATAGACGGATATAAAGGGTACAATCAAATTCCTCTCATTTGAAGAAGATCAGGAGCATCTTTGCTTTTTTCGCTCCCAGAGGGTTATATTGTTACACAAAAATGCCATTTGGTTTGCGAAATGCTTTGAGCAACATACCAAAGGATGGTAGAAAAGGTGTTTGCGAAGTGGATACACAAAACATTGGAAGTATATGTAGATGATATGCTAATAAAAAGTAAAGAAGCAAAAAATCATGTCCAAGATCTGAGGGAAATTTTTGAGCAAATGAGACATTTTAACATCAAGGTAAATACAGAAAAATGTATTTTTTGGGTGGCATCGGGAAAATTTTTAGGTTATATTGTATCCAAAGAAGGAATACAAGTTGATCCACAAAAAGTACAAGCATTTCGCGACATGCCAACACCAGCGACGGTAAAATATGTACAAAAGTTAAATGGACTCTTAGCTTATTTGGGAAGGTTCATTTCGCGATCATAGATAAGTGTAAACATTTCTTAAATATACTCAAAAAGGGGGCGAATTTTAGATGGACAAAGCGATTGCGAAAGCTTTTCAAGGAATAAAAGAACATTTGACGAACATATCTATTTCGCAAAAAGCGAGAACCGGGAGAAGAATTATTAATCTATCTTGCGACAACTTCGCATGCATTAAGTGTTTGTGTTATTGCGAGTAGATGCGGGAGTTGAAAAACCAATCTATTACATCAAAGAAACATTCAATGTTTGTAGAGAAAAATTATTCAACGATTGAAAAACTAATTTTGGCATTAGTTTATGCGGCATTTAAACTTCGAATATACTTTCAAAGCGCATGAAATAAGGGTACCGACAAAAATACCAATCGAGTCGGTAATGAAAAATTCAAAAAGATCGGGCAGTAGTCGAGAGATGGAATGCAAAGATAGGACATTTCAAAATCAAATATGAAATACTATCTTCACCAAAATCGCAAGTTGTTGCGACTTCTTAGCGAATTTCCTTTAGAAGATGATGAAGCAAAGGAAGAAATGATGGATATAGAAGAAGAACATGGGAATCCAAGAGATCTCGTTAACGATGAGCCAAATAGATGGGAAATATTGGTGGATGGATCATCAAATGGGGAAGGTAATGGAGTTGGAATTGTTTTGATTTCGCGCCAGAGGGCAACAAAATGGCTTTTTCCTTGATTGGAGTTTGCATCCACCAATAATGAGACAGAATATGAGGTCATGATACATGCCCCGAAATTCGCAATAGAAATGAAGTTAGAAAATGTAAGAATCACCAAATGACTCGCAACTAGTCATTTGTCAAATAAAAGGAGAATACACTACAAATGAATCATCCATGAAGAAATACAAAAAACTTGTTGAAGAATTATCACGAGAATCCCAAAAATTAAATGGAGACACATATCAAGAAAAGATAACAGACTCACGATGCCTTTGCTTTTATCTCAAGTATGATGACGGACCCAACAAGCGAGATGCATAAAGATACAAATACTTTTATCACCATCAATCAATAAAGAAGAAGAGGTAGATGTAATGATAATAGAAAATGGAGAACAAATACCTAGTATTGAAGATTGGAGAGGAGAACTTCATGCATACCTGAAAAGAGGAGAAACACCAAGAAATAGATTGGAGGCGCACAAATTAAAAAGCCGTGCAACAAATTATGAACTAAGGGATGGGATATTGTACCGAGATCTTTTAATGGACCTTCACTCAGATGTTTAACACGAAAAGAAGGAGAAGAAGTACTAAAAATGTTACATAGTGGGGATGCTGGTAATCACAGTGGTGGAAGATCTTTGGCATACAAAGCGAAGATACAAGGTTATTATTGGCCATTTATGCATGAGGATGCGAAGAAAATATCAAGGCGTTGCGAAGATTGTCAAAGGCACGGAAAGAAAATGCATGCACCAGGAGCACCATTAACATCTTCAACAAGTGTATGGCCTTTTGGAAAATGGGGTTTAGACATTATGGGACCATTCTTACCAGGAACGGGGCAGAGAAGATATCTGATTGTCGCTACAGACTATTTCACAAAATGGGCTGAAGTAAAGGCAGAACAACATATTCGCGATAAAGATGTTTTTACATTCATATTTGAGAATATTATATGCAGATTTGGAATCCCCGCACAGTTGGTGTCCGACAATGGGAAGCAATTTGCGGGACAGAATATACACTACACCATATTTTGCGTTTTGTGACACATTATTTCAGTCACGAAATGGGGTCGTGACGCTCACGGACCGTTACAACCAGGTGTGTAACAAATTTTCGTAACCAACATGTTGCCGTCACTAATGTGAGGTTGTGACACATTTCGTGACAGACGATTGAGTGTCACGAAATAAAATTTAGTGACTGAATCTAGACCGTTTCGATTTTTTTTTTTACGGTTACAAATACATTGACTTAGTCTACGTTGACCGACTACATTGTGCTGGTAAAATTTTAGTAACCAAGATTTTTCCGTCACTAAATTTTTACCGAGGTCACTAATTTTTGACCAGGTCAACGTTGACTGACTCCTACTATCCTGGTAAAAAATTAGTGACACTTTTGTGCCGTTACTTTTCTTTTGTTAAAAAAAAAGTCGAGTCTTTATTGACCTGGTCAATATTAATGTTTCCATCCCTTTCATTTTACCCCTACAAGTACCCTATCCCCCGGAATTGTTACAATACAATCCAAAGATTCAATATAATTTAACATTCATTCCAACATTCAAAAGAAGTCATTCAATATAATTTAACATTCATTCCAACATTCAAAAGAAGTCATTCAACCAATTTTTGTTGTGTTCATGAGCCATAACTGCTAAGTATACATAAATGCTACATGATACTTGGGTTCATGTTGTTTAACACAGATAACTCTTTTATCACTCCATAAATGCTAAGTATAGGCGAGTTTCAAAGATACTTCTACAATTTCAATTTTGTTCAAAAGTCAGTTAACTTGGAGCTACAATACCGGTGGTAATTTCTCTAACAACCAGTGTGTTCACAAATCAAGCACCAAAATGAAGAGCTACTACAAAAGCTAAATGTACCTTGGAAATACAACACTTGTTTGAGAGTTAAGTCAACCCAAATTCCTCCTTATAGGCAACACTTGTTTCACAAGAATCTACACATGTGTACACAAATATCGTTGCCCAATCAAGTGAGTCTACATCATTCTTCACACCAAAGAAATACAAAGAACTGTGGGCAAAATCGTAAACAAAAGCCACAAATGACATTAAAAATACATATGGACCTTATTTGGAGATCAAGAAGGAGACAAAAGGATAAATGCATAAAGCGAAGATGCACATAACGATACTACGATTAACTAGTAAAGTTGTTGAACCATAATAATCAACCAAAATCTTGGATTTGTACAAGAGGAAAAAAAAGGCAATTATAGACTATATAAAGCTGTTGAGTTTTCTACCTGTATCTCAAAACATAGAGGGCCATCACAGTAGTTGCATTTTGGAATATCAGCTTTAGAAGGACATCCACTTGCCATGGGCCAAAGTGGTTTTGCCTTCGAGTCTTGAGTATACCTGTTGCCATGATACTACCAACCATGTTTACGTTGTGGTACTTATATGCTCAGGTGCTTTACCAACGCGCACTTGAAAAGAAGTCCAACTTCTTCTATCATCATCGCCCTGTTTACCAGATCCAATGAAGCTTTAAGAGCCAATGAGCTTCAACAGCTTCATCCTTTTTTTTAGGAAGAACCAATGAGCTTGAGTAATCGTTTTCAGATACCTCAGTATCGTATTCATATTCAGCCTCATCCTCATGAGAGATCTCGAACTCTGTCCAGAGGACATTGCTATCTACAACTGCTAAACCACCAAAATTCGGAGCAATCAATTTAAAGGAAACCTGATTTGAGCCAATTACAAGACACAACCTTGACCGAGGCGGTGTTGAGCTACCAAATTAGTGAGAATCACCTGACAGGTCATAACTGCTAAACCACCACAATAATTCACCTATTCGGAGCAATAAATTTAGAGGATCTCCACAAATACCACAAGTACGAGATTTTTCTGATGGTAAATCAAATGGGTCTAACCAAGCCTGTTTAAAGAAAGTAGATAAAGATAAACAATAATCATAAACATAAAGCTAAAATTCCATAAGTTCACAAAACATACAGGTGTTCCTCCAGCCTTGCTGGCTAAAATTCAATAAGCCAGCAATCTATACCATAAGCAAATTCATCTGGAATGGTATCCATAAGCAAATTCACGACATATCAAGCAAAGAAATACTTGTAAGCCAAAATATCTATCTTGTGATACTACTGGAAATACCATTAAACACACTTCATAAAACCATGGTGTTGAACAACAATTGGAATGTATTAGACAAAAAGTATGTACGAGTTGCACAAAAAACACAGATACTTGAAATAAGCTCAATAAGCGATCTTTCGTGCATGAACCTATAATATAGCCAAAGGACTCGGCAAGAAGTATCAAAACAGAAAATCCAAAAATAAAAAACATTTCTTAGAACCTATAATCATAGCCAAAGGACCTGGCAAGAAGTAACAAAACAGAAAAGCCAAAAAGAAAAAACATTTCTTAGACACAATCGTTTCCTTCACAAGAGTGTATATAAGGCATTCGAGGACTGGCGATAAGCAACAGTCTCTTCCGAACCACTGATTGCATGCCCTACTTACTCAAGCGTTTTAAAAAGACCATATTAAGCTTTTGAAAGAACAAAAAACACCATAACAGTTCAAGTTTGGCAGCACCCAGCAGAAATAAATCAGCAACCTTCAAAGGGGCATGCTTCGGAAACATCATGCTTCGGAAAATACAGCTGACATAAAGAACTGGAAAAAAATAATCAATATGCAATAAAAATTTCAAATCTTTGCAACTTCCAAATGACTGCTTAGTTATTCATACTTGTAACGGCTAAAAATTAAACAACACAAAGAAAATTAGTACCGAATGTGAAAGAATATGGAAATATCTGCCTCATGAAGGCATGCCATAGAGAATGTTTAAATTTAATATTCTAACTGGCTAGACAACAACACGCTACCTATAATGTCAAGCTACAAAAACAGAGGAACGTATTCCAAACAAATGATTGGCTAAGTAATCATTTACTGATCTCCGTCTAAGTACATCATTATGGCTTTAGTCGTAATAACTATAAATCATTATCTTTAATAAAATGAATTTGATAGATAGTGACCTTCTATACAACAAAAACCAACATAGCTTCCCATCTCAGAAAATGTGATGCCAACCGCTGCTCCTAAAAAAAATACTTACCGAAAAGCAAAGTAATTCATTCACCTAGTCTTTCCATCGCTTCTTCTCCATCTTATGGTTTCTCCATCACCTACAAACGATAAATAACCACTTAGCCAGTGTATAATTAAGCATCTCTGCAGTGATGCTTGGTGGTTCATTAAGACAAAGCTATGGTAAGAAACGAAGCCAAAGAAATTATGAAACCTCACACCATAGTTTGGTATTGTTTTCATTGGTCTCAAATTTGATGTGTTCCACCAAAAATATGGGTTTGCAGATAGTTTAATGTAGATATGTTACATTACATTACTACAACTAACATACTAAACCGTTAAAAGGAAATGTATTTGAAATATTTACGGTGAAAAAGCTTACGAACTAAATTTACCTTGATAGGATGCTACCGTGGTTCAAACGAATGAACCGGGAGAAGGTGAATCCTTGATGTTGTGATCCTTATGTTTCGATAAGGCTATACCCAATGTGATATCTTTGCAAAATCAGTCATCTACACTATTTAAAATACTTCAAAACTTGAATAGTGAAGAAAAAAGTAAAATAGTTTATATTCATATTAAGAAATTCTAAGTTACACAATAAATGAATTAAAGGTGATATACCATAAAGTGTTTCTTTGATGCATTTTAACAAACAGTTAGGTGTTTCTAAAAGTATAGAGAAGAAAAAAAGAAAAAAAATAATTACCTGTTTCAAATCAATTCCCTAAAACCCTAAATCAAATCAGATGAAATTAGTAAAGCCCACTCTTCGAATTAATTTCATCTCACCTACAGAATCAAAGCAAAAAAAAAAAATCATTAGCAGATAACATCACGAATTAAAGAGTTTTTAAACACAAATGAAAACCCCAAGCACACATAAAAATCCTAATCCTAAAGAAAATGAGTAGCAATTACAAAGTAATAGAGATTTGAAACTTTAATGTGAAGATTTATGTAGAACGGGAGAACGATTAAAAGAGACCCAGTTATTGAGTTCAAGATTTGAGAGAGAAAAGGGTTCAAATTTGATTTTGAATCTGATCTCAGTTCATTTACCCAAAAAAAAAAAAACTGTTCTTCTCGGTTCTCGAAAGTTCTAAAAAGTTAAAACGCTCCAATTGTTTTGTAAATCTATTTCCATAAACACATAAGCCTCTGAATTAAATTGTTCCTAAATCGTGGTGAACATTAACTTATCGATCGATGGCGTAATTCAAGCTAAGTATGGAATCGAAAGAAACACTGAAAGCTAGAGAAGAATACTGACCCGCTGGTGCTGTGAAAAGGGGTCGTGCTTAAAACAGATCCATTGAAAATAAAATGAAACAGATCGATTAAAACTTACACAGATCGATGATTGAAAGGTATTGACAAGATTTCTGTGATGTTTCTCGGCCAAATCGATCGATGAAGAGCAGATTTCTGTGATGATTTCTGTGAAAAAAACTAAACCCTAGTTTTATCGCCAGAGCAGTAGAAGAGTGAAGAGAGGAGAAGACCGAAGAGATAAGATTTCTTTTTACCCGCTGAGAGAGTAAATGGATATGGAGTACACGTGTGATTCACACGGGGCTAACATGTTACCGAGTGTTACTCTGCACACGCTCATTTCGCACGAATTTTTAGCCAGCAGTCACTAATCGTGACACGCTGATGTGTGTCACTAAATTATCACATTTTCGTAATCGAAATATGGTCGTCACTAAAATTTAGTGACAGAATTTCCGGCCACAAATTCGTGACGGCATAATGTTGGTTACGAATTTTTGTCACTAATCACTGAATATGGTGTAGTGATAGAATCACATTTAATACATTTAAGATAAAATGTGGAAAGTCAACTCCTTTGTACCCTCAGGCCAAAGGACAAGCAGAAGCAACAAATAAAACAATCGCAGATATATTGAAGAAGAAATTAGAAGGACATAATAGAGCATGGTGTGAACAAGTGCATAATGTAGTATGCGCTTACAATACAACCAAAGTAGAAGCTACGGAATGTCACCTTCTAATTTAACATATGGAGTTGAGGCTGTACTACCAACAGAAGTTATTATTCCAACAACAAAGAGAGAAGCTTGGGAGAAAAATCTTAGTGCGGGTAATATTTTAATCAAACTAGATGAGTTAGAAGAAAAAAGAAAAAGATCTCTACAGCATATGGAGAATTACCAACGAAGATTAGCCAGAGAATATAATAAACGTGTTAAGACACGCGAATTTCAACCAGGTGATTTGGTACTGAGAGAAACACCAATATATCAGCGATAAAGTGGTTGCAAGCTTGCGAAAAAATGGGATGGACCTTATATCATTAAGGATATAGTTGGAACAGGGGAATATAGATTAATGGATCTTGAGGGTAAAGATGTGGGCCACAAATTGGATAGACCATGGAATAGGTTATACTTGAAGAGATATTACCCGTAAAAGATTGTGGGAAAAGATTAGACTCATGAAATAATGTATGATTGGAGCAAAATGAATTTATATGAAAATCTTGCGAAAGAATCATTGCGAGATTGCACAAATAAAGAAAGAACATGCGAAAATCTCGCACAGATAATGACAAGAGATAATCAAAAATCAATGACATATCAGAAAGGGTCAAACCTGATATGGCGTACACCCTAGTTCGCGAAATCAAAATTTCGCAAGAGGAAAATATAAGACCTAAAGTACGTCATAAAAGGGGGTACCTATTAACATGGCTCAGGAAAAGGTTACACTGCCCCTGGAACCTGAGTCATGGAGAATTGGGGTCAATAAAGCCCATCCAGGAGAGGTACCTTGGATTTTCAATCTAAGCTTATGACTTAGGTTGGACGACCGAGGGTCTCTTCTAAGGAGTCAGCATATGACCAAGGCGCCGAGGTACACGGTTGAGCCAAGAGTGCCTGGGGCATTTGAAGTGTCTCGTCCATTCTTGGCAAGTCTCGGCATATGATGCACTCGACCCGAAGAAAACTCCACTTAGGGTGCAGTCTCGTAACCATAAGCCCTATAAGCAAAAGGGATAAGAGGCTGCGAAAAAAACTGGTTGTTGTTAAGACCGGATGGGGGGAGCTAGCCTTGTATGGCAGAAGTACGCCTCCTTGAAGGGGCAACCAGGGGGGAGATAAGGGCGGCACCCTCCATTAGGGAGCTGATAACTGTCTTAAGACGCAAATGTCATGAGGCTTTATTTTCGCAAGGAAATTTAGGCTTGTCATATTTGTGCGACAATCCTGAAGAGTCAATAATACAAAAAATAAAGATAAGACGATATCAATGGGTCAGTACATGAAAGTGTAAGGACGTCCTGCGATTTCGTCGCAAGACGACAATGTCATGGGGCTTTATTTTCGCAAGGATTTTTAGACCTGTCATATTGTCGCAACAAAACCATCCTGCAGAGGCAACAATACTAAAGCAATGATAAGGCAAGATCAATGGGTCATTACATGAAAGTGTAAAGACGTCCTGCGATTTTGTCGCAATGACAAGGGGTGGCACAGTAAGACCTTTAACTAGGAAGGCAAATAAGACCACATGATTCAATAAAAGATTTATAAAAACTAATTATCATTTATGCAGGTCATCTATCGCAAGAAAGATAATGAGAGGCAATATGGGAATTGTTCAACAATGGACATTATCTTTCTCGCAAATAAACACAATGATAAAGAAATAAGTGCACCTCAGAGAGGACTGAAATACATCATATGCAAGAAGTTATATAGGTGAAGAGGTTCAAAGAAATAAAATTACAAAAGAAGTTCAACTCTCAACATCAATTTTTTCGCAAAAAGGAGATAATGGACATTCTTCATTAATTTTATCACTCTCGCTAGCTTTCTCGATCTCGCTAGCTTTTTCAAATTTTCGCAAGTTCTTCCATCATTTTGATTTGTTTCATCATTTGGAGGAATCTCTTCTTCATTTGCGAAATCTTCGCAACTTTCATAATGATAATCGATGTCCGGAGTACCAGGGACTTCATCATCATCTACTTCCAAAGGCTCGATGGATACAGGGGAGAGAGATTTGGATACTAAGATTTTATTCACAATAACTTCAGCCCTAAGATGAACTTGGCGAAGAAGTGCCTTCTGATGATTCCTACTTTGGATATCTTTGGAGTAAGAGAGATAATCAAGTCTTCTTTCTGCCCGATCGCGAGAACGAGCAAGAGAAGTAGCAAGTAATGCATTTTCTTTACGAATCTTGGCATAGTTAGATTCCAAAGTAGAAAGGGAGGAGCGAAGATCTTTCTCAGATTCTGCAAAAACAAAGAATAAAGAAAATCATATAAGCGAAAGATTCGCAAGGAAGAGGTAGTAAAAACACTTAACAAAGGAAAAATGGTCGAGGCAGTTAATTTCATGACTACCTTCCTTTTGCGAGATAAGATATTGAGTTAAAGCCAAGCAACTGTTCTCCAAGTGATCCATGGCATTGTCAAACTTATCACCAACCAAGCCTTTCAACCGAGATCGTAAATTTCTTTCATTAGAAATAAGTAAGGTGTTTTGCTTCGCAAGAGAGGAATAGGATTCTTCTAACTTGGAATATTGATCCTTGGGTTGACTTGTTTTTATGCTTAAAGTTATTCTACCTTGAATAAGTTTATCTCTCTCATGAATAAGATGATTCTCCATTATTTCTTTGAGTTTATTTCTCAATGAGCAGAGAGATCGTTCTTGATCATTACATACTTTTTGGAAAATGCTAAGTTCTTGCGAAGAGATCACCACCTTATTCAAAAGAACTCGTTTCTCCTGAGATATGGTTTGATTCTCATCTGATAAAGTTTCCAACTCCAGATTAGCTTTAGTAAAAAAGTAAGAGAGGCGAGACAATTCATTACTTAATAAATTTTGCTTTTGGACTAATTGAGCATTCTCCTTGGTAAGGTTATCTATTTGATCAACAGAATACGTATGAAGATTATCTAATTGGTTATATTGATCCATCCAAGCATCTTTATCCATGCGGGCTTCCTCGGCGACGAATTCAAATTGATATATCTCCATTTTTCGTTTCTGGTTTAGAGCTTAAAAGGGGAGTAGAAACTTCAAAAAATAAAAAAATAAAAAAAAATCACCTTTTAGTTCCTCATTCTTCCCCGCGAAGATTATCACGATCCAAATAAACGTTTTGAAGTTTTTGATTCTCAAGATGAAGAGTGTCACATTTCAAGGTCATATCTTGGAGGTTACTTTTCAAAGCTTCAATTTCCTTCTCCAAAGACGTTTGCAAAACCATTCTATCAGAGCCAAAATATTTACTTACAACCTCGCAAACACCAAATTTGATAGGATCGGTGGAAGCTTTCTTGACATCATCGAAAGAGCGGATAAAACCTTGAAAGCAATATCCATCCCTTCTAAATTTTCTTTAGTAAAAGGGAGAGATTCAGATGATGAAGTGATGATGGCAGAAGATGGGAGAGTTGAATCGTCTTTCGCCATAGGTATGTCATCGGAAGACGAGATTTGATGAAGGTTAATGACTGGGGTTGAGGCAATATTAAGAGAAGAGGCATGGACAGTAGAAGAAGAAAAGGGTTCATTCGCAATGTATATTGTCAGGAATTTCATTTATAGAAAGATTAGTTACAGGGGATGAGTCTGCAGCGACATTTTCGTAAATGAGAAGAGGGGATTTCGCCTGCGAAGATGTCACAGGAGGTGTTTTTGAAAGTTTAAACAAAGGAAATGAAACAGTTGTTTCAACATTTTTAGGATGACGAGGTTTTTTGGGGGGGCTCTCGACATTTGCATCACCCTGCGAATTACAAATTATATAAGAAACAGAGGCAACAATATTGTTATTAAAAGAATAAGTGTTTCTTAATACCTTGCTATTCGCAGGCTTCCTTTTGTTCACACATCTAATTTTCTTGCGAACTCTTGGGAACATAGGGTTCTCAATTGTAAACTTGGTCTTTGGAAGTGTTTTTTTTGAAACAGAAGCTTGATATGGGAATTATCTAAAGATGAACAATATCAAATAAAATAATTTCAAAGAGAGAAAATCAATTTTAAGAAGATCGGTTTGTGAAAATAAACAAACCTTGATGGCTCCATGGGAATGTAGAGCGAGAAAAAATGAAGAGGATTTATGAAAAGATGAACAAAGAAAAAATTGCAGACGACAAAAAGAAGATTTACGAGATGAAGAAGACGTAAAAAGAAAGAAGACATTTTTACGATGGATCTCTTCTTAAATAGAAAAAAATGATAACCGGTTAGCATTTAAAGTGCCGGTGAAAAAGGGAAAATTTAACACGTGTAAACGGTTACGCTTAATTTACGGAATCTTGTCGGCAGAAAGAAATGAACAACCACGGCATTTTGAAAAGATTAGTTCTCATGACATTCTCTCCTTCGTAGAGAAGACATGAGAAGAGGCAAGATGTAGGATCAGAATATCGCAACGCCAACGCCCTTGCGAAATCCATAAGCGACACATTACGAAGACATCGCAGACGAGTAATATAAATGACACAATGGATGACGACAGCCAGAACACGAGAAAGATGTGAAGACCTAGCGAGATTTAGGAGTGTTGCGAGGTTTTACATTTGTACACTTGCGAGAATGTCGCAAGTAAGATCCGAAAATAAAGGACAACTTAGCTGTCATCCATTATGTAATGTCCTATATAAAGAGCCGAATAGGCTTATGAAAGGGGGGGAGATCTTTTTAGAGAGTGGAGAGAAAGTTTAGAGGAGAGAGAAAGTCTAGAGTAGCAATAACATTCTTGATTTCACTTCCTTCTTGTAAAATTTCTAACTCAATTAATAAAGAGATTGGTTATTGATCTTAAATATGTGTTAGATATTATGAATTCTTGTGAGGTGTGTATTATAGGATTTCCTGCAATTACAGGTTAAGATGAATAAGGTTGATATGAGAGTAATCATATGGCTAACCTCGGTTAACTATTTGTGAACCAACATGGTGTACACGTTTAGGTACGGATACATAAACCTAAATGAGGGTACATTTCATTTGTGTGTAACAAGCTAAGTTCGATCTAACGGTTGAAAGATGTTAGCTTGGGAGAATCATGTTTTTCATCTAACGTGAATATTGAATGCTTTGTTACCAAGGTAACTTAGATTGCAAACCCTGATTTGAAAACTATATAAAGGAGAACTCTAGCAACTGGGAAACCTAATCCCCACACCTCCTATGTGTTACTAGTTGTATAACTAGAGTCAATTCTCTTTTAACCTTAGGTTTCTTCTCGAGACCCTATAGGTTAACGACTTAAAGACTTCATTGGGATTGTGAAGCCAGACCCAACTATTATCTTTGTAGTTGCGTGTAGTAGCAGGATTTCCCACACTACACCCCTTACTCGATTTTGCTTAATTAATCCATTGAAAGATGTAAGATCAAGAATATTTATTGATTGAATTCATGAAATGTTTACATAGGAAAATAGAATTACACTTAGAAATTAAAGCATGCTTAAACTTTCTCTCTCCTAATGACTTGCCCAACAATTCCAAAAAGATCTCTCTCTTTACAGACTCATTTAGCCCTTTATATAGGGTAATACATAGTGGATGACAGCTAAGCTACCCTTTATTTTCGGAATGTCTCGCGAAGTGTCGCAGATGCACAAACATTCACTCGCGACACTTCTTAACCCTCGCCGGGTCTCACGTCTTCTTTATGTTTTGCCTGTCGTTATTCATTGCGTCGTTTATTTTAGCTCCTGCGACTCCTTCAAGATGTCGTTTATTAATCTCGCGAACCTTGTTTGTTGCGATATTACGACCCTACATCTTGCCTCTTTTTCCTTGAATATTGCTTGACAAGCGATCTTTAAGGAAAAATCTATTGTGGTAGCGATCTTTGATTTTTGTTGATGAAGGAACGAGCAAAAGAATACTTTCCTTGAAAAGTACGTACTTGCCTCTATTCTTTTGCAAAGTTCCAAAGCTTCTTTGAGATATATACGAAGTATCGTCTCCTATCTCTCCTCATATTTCTCCTGCGCGAGGGAAGAGTATCATGAGATTTTTACAATATTGTTTCCGATCGCTTATCTTTATCTCTTTCGATTTTGTACTTTTACACGGATTTTGATTATTAATGTCTTTTCTTGACACGTCTCTTTCAACCGCTTATTCTTGACCATTCATGTCTCTTCGCATTAAATGACCTCGTTTTTCTCGAGGATCTTTTTCCCTATATATAGTTTTCTTTTCCCCTCCTTTTCATCCTTTAGTTTCTCTCTGCAACTTTTCTTTGATCCTCTCCTTCCGCAATTTGCGCTCCTGCTACTGCAAATCTTTTCTTCGTCCTTTCTAGCGCTGATCCTAACCTTTAACCTCCCATCCATTCCCATACTGATAATGGCTTCCATTAGTCGTGCATACAAAGCTTCTTTTGATGAAGTTCAACAGAAGTTGCTCGAAAAGGGTTTTACTCTATCAACCATTCCCGATCAAGAACCTTCATCTATCCTTTCTCTGCAGTTGTTTTCTCGATCATCAATGTGATGATCAAAAGATTATAGTCTCGCTAGGTCGCCTTCTCGCGGACTTCCCATTCCCTTGTACAATCTGAGATGCCTTTATTTTATGAAATCTTGGCCCATGAAAAATTCTCTCGGGCTGTTTATCAATTGAGTGGCGATTGCATTCGCCTAATGCTTGAGTTCGCGAATCGTGGTGCTGGCAAAGGATCTTTATACCCTACTACTGTTAGGCACCCCGATTTCGCAGACTTGGAAATAGCTGCTGAGAAGTACACTGTAGAGAGCTTTTTTGAAAACTATTCAGTGATAAAGATGATTAATGCGAAATCTCGCTGGGGCATTCGCCTGAAAAAGAAGGATAATGTCCCTGAGGATAAATTGCTCATGCAGGATATTGATTGGCACCCGGGCAATAATACTACTCCTCGCCACTCCAAAGATGAGAAATGGTGGGTTGTACCCTTGATTTTAAATGGTCCTTATATCGCGGGCCCACACGTTCTTCCTGCGAATCTCGCAGGGTATCATCCTTGGGAATTCAAATGGCCTGATAAGGCAAATGAGGTATGTTTCCCATTTTAAATCTTGCCTTTGCAACTTTCTTTTTACATATGTTGAGTTTGTAAAATTTCTCAGATCGCCAAATTGAGAAGAAAGTACAAGGATAATCCGTTGGAGAGTACTCTGACCATACTTCGATCGCTTACGAGTGAAGTAAGAAACATTTCCTTTGTTATTTGAAACAATATTGTTGCCTCTGTTTCTTATCTTTAACCTTATGCGAAGGTTTCACCAAGAAGTCAGAGCCGCAAGATTAAAAGTAAGGGTAAAACTGCTGCTCGCAAGGGTAAATCTTCTCGCTCCATTAACTAAGAAGCGAAAGGTCCAATCTTCTTCTCGCCTTAGCTCAAGCTCTGAATCTTCTCGACGAGGATAACCATGACTCGAATCCTTCTCTCGCCAAGAAGATTCCGTCGACCGGTTCTTCTATGGATCGGTTATCTAGCATCTTCTCGATCGTTTCCAAGGAATGGGAGATGCTCCCCTAGTTTCTCTTTGCGGGGCTCTCGCAAACGTGTGTAATGCTACTTTATTAGAGGGCAATAATTCTTTCAATGGAACCTCTAGAATTGTGTCTCCTGACTTCTTGAATGCACTTGGATCTTTGGTACGTATGCAGTCGTATTTCCCTGTTAATTTTAAATTTTTAAATATATATATATATATTAATGATTTTTCTATCTTCTTTTATAGGTTGGAAGAACTTCTTTTGTAGTTGCCTCAGATCTCGAGAGAAGACGCAACAATCTTGAAAAGAAGAATTTGCAATTGAGCAAGAAGATTCAAGAATTAGAGACTGAAGCTGCGTCATCTCGCGATAAAGACGAGAGAATTCAAAAGTTAAATACCGAACTTGACTCCCAAAGGGATAGGGTGTCCACTCTTCAGAACGCTAATCAACAGCTTTATGGTATAAGATTTTACTTCCTTTTATCATTTCTATTTTATCGGTTGCATATTGCTGCCTAACTTATTACCTTCGCAGATGTATATAATCTCTCCGATGAGGCTATTCTTCTCCATACATTTCCTGAACCTATGGATAATGATCTTCTTCTCGCTCACCTCAATCAATCTCTAAGTAGTTCCTCCAATAAAACTAACCTCCTTTCATTAAAGGATCTTCAATCCAAATATCATCTCTTGGAGATCGAACACAGATCTAGTTTAAATTTAACTAATCGCTTTAAACGAATGTACCTTGATTCCGAGAAGAAAATCAAGACTTTAAGGAAGAAAATTAGTAATCTCATAGATGAGAACGATCGCATTACTAACAGAGGTGCACAGGCATTAGCCGAATTCCACAAATCTCTTCTTGATGTGCAAGTTGAACGAGATGAACTCCTTCATCAGAATACCATGCTTAAGCGGCGAGAAGAGCAAGTTCGTTCTCTTCTCGTTATTAATAGTGATGATGAATTCGCCTGGGCTGCGAAAGTTTTAGATAATGCCAGGAATAACCTAGGTGTTGATGTTAGTCTTCACGCCGAGCATACTTCCTTGATTAAAGATATGATATCTGATAGAGAAGGTTACTTATTATACCTTACTGCTTCTTACTCGTAGTATTGCTTGTAAATTATTAACTTGTTGTTACTTATTTGCAGAATCTGAGAAGAGGCTTCAGGTTAGAATTAGAGAGCTTGAATCTGAAAAAGAACAACTCGCCAGGAATTTTCCAGCGAGAATTGAAGAACTCGAAATTGAAAAACAACAGCTCGCCAAGAGTCTCTCCCTTCGTAATAACAAGTATTCCAAGTTGAAGAAACAATTTGAAACGACAGTGGCGAATTTTAGTAATGATGCAGTTCGTTATCGTAATGGAGCCATGGAGTATGTTTGTAAAGACCACAATATCCCTCTACGTTCATATCCCTGGCTCCTCGAAAAGGTTCCTGAGAATCTGCCTGTCTCAGATGTTTCTGATAGTGAGGCTAGTGAAGAAGAAAATTCTGGCGATGAAAATAATAGAACTGAAGAATCAGATGAAGGAGAAGAATCACCAAAGAGATAACTCTTTCGCTGCCTGTAATATCTGTATATTTCTGTATCTTTATTATAGTGTACTTCTTGGATTTTTCCCCCCTGAATTCAATCTTCACTCCCCCTTTTTTGGTAGTTCTTCCTTGTAATATAATTGGCTAACATTATTGATG
This sequence comes from Papaver armeniacum, assembly GCA_023531295.1. Lineage (NCBI taxonomy): Eukaryota > Viridiplantae > Streptophyta > Magnoliopsida > Ranunculales > Papaveraceae > Papaver > Papaver armeniacum. The sequence continues at coordinate 56,188 of JAJJWW010006981.1, read as the reverse complement.
TATAACTCTTTCATCAGAAGATGAATAACAATATTCCATCTTTTCCATTCCCATACTTGCCTCTCGTTATTTATCTTCGATGGAAGATTTTAGTTGTCATCCCGTATATGGTTGAATAATAATTTTATTGTTATTGAAATGTATTGTTGCGACGGGTCGCAGAGTATCTTCATAAATCAAGAATTTTACTTGCCTTGCCTTATCTTTATAAATGTATTTTATCTCTTCTCATTGCGACAAGGTCGCAAGCCGCCTTACATTTTCAAGTAAGGGCCCATTGACCCTGCCTTATCATTTTGTGTGGTCTTCCGAGTTAGACCTCCCAAATTAGAGGTCTTCCCATGCCACCTTTTATTGCGACAAAATCGCAGGACGTCTTTACACTTGCATGTAAAGACCCATTGATCTTGCCTTATCATTTTCCAAGTATTTTTGCCTCTGCAGGATGTTTTAGTTGCGACAATATGACAGGCCTATATCCCTTGCGAACACATAGCCCCATGACATTGCCGTCGTGCGACGAAATCGCAGGGACGTCCGTACACTTTCGTGTAAAGACCCATTGATCTCGCCTTACCCTCGCGTTAGTATTATTGCCTCTGCAGGATCATTGCACAAATATGACGAGCCTAAATTCTCTTGCGAAAACATAGCCTTATGACATTTGCGTCTGTTTTGACACCCCCTAATGGAGAGCGTCGCCCTTATCATCTCCCAGGTTGCCCCTTCAAGGAGGCGAAACATCGGCCATACAAGACTAGCTCCTTCCATCCGGTCTTAACAACAACCAGTTGTTTTCGCAGCCTCTTATCCCTTATATCTATATGGTTTATGGTTACGAGACTGCACCCTAAGTGGAGTTTTCTTCAGCGAGTGCAACATATGCCAAGACTTGCCAAGAATGGCCAGGGTAGGTTCATCCATCCCTGCACTCGCTCAACCCAGGTACCTCGGCGCCTTGAGCATACACTGACTCCTTGGAAGAGACCCTCGCCGCCCAACCAGGGTATAACCTTATATAGTTGGGAATCCAAAGTATCTCTCCCGGATAGGCTTTCATGGGCCCCAAATTTTCATGACTCAGGCTTCAGGAGCGGTGTAACCTTCCCCCTGAGCCATGTTGAGAGATACCCCCTTATATGACGCACTTTAGGTCTTACATTTGCCTCTTACGAAATGTTATTCGCGAACTAGGTGTACGCCATAAAGGTTCGTCCCATTCTTTTACTCATTCATACTTGTTATACATTCAATCATTCATGTTTCATTATTTGCTGACATTTGTTTACGAAGTATTCGCAAAATTCTGTTTCATTTGTTGTATTTTCATTTTTCTTTCTTGACTGAATTCCCATATATTCTTGGCTGCGAGATTCTCGCACAGCATTACTTTTTGTTGATTCTTCACTTCTTATGCCTTTTGTTCCTCATATCCTTTGCTTCATTATTACCATAATATTCGCCTGTCTCTAGGCACTCACCTCGCGAGGTATGTTCATCCTTACTTCTATGGCATCCACCATCAATTTTTCCTTTCTCTGCTCATCTCTCACATGTTGTTTCCAACCTTTTCTTTTGGCATTTCTTTCTTCGCAGCTTTTCGACATCTACTTCATGACATTGTTGCGACTCCTTACAATCTCCCCGTATAATACCAATGCCATTTGGATGTGGAAATTTTATACATTGATGATATGTTGATGCGACTCCCAAGATTTCATGAAGCCATGGCCTCCCAATCAGCGCATTATATGGAGATTCCACGTCAACCACACGAGAATAAAATATCAGTTGATAATCCTTGTAGAGGTATTCTCATGCGAACCTCTCCCTTTGGTTTGTTTGCGGTGCCATTAAAGCCATATATCTTGTATGTAGAGGGGATCAAATCCTCATCTTTTCCTCCCATCGTCTTGTAAGTATGGTAGAAGAGAATATTCACCGAACTTCCGTGTCGATTAAGATTCGGTTGATCGCCAAGACAAGCTTCGCCTCATCATCTTCTCCATCAACTGGTTTCGGGTTAATCTCTAGTTTCACAACCAACGGGCTATCATGTGTTTCTCTTCCTTTTGGCACTTCATCCGCAGAAAGAAATGGTCTTCACCGCCACTTTTCTAATCATGCGTCATTCTCGCCGTGCTCATTATTTCTTTATCATTAGCATCTCTCGCAAAGACTCTACTGAGCACGTTGTCATGAAAATCTTCAATTGTGCGATAGGAGTGCACGATAGAGTTGCAATTCAAATTTTTAGCTTTTGTTCCAACTTCTATAACAAATGTTTCCTTTCCTTTCGCTGACACTGCGTGCATTTACGGTGGTGGTGGTAATGTCCGGCCTTTTTCTTCTCCCTTTAGAAAGTGATTCACTTCCCTTGATCAATCATCCCGAGAATGATTCTCTTTACGTTTCTCGGTCGTTTGTTTGATGTCCATGGAAGCGGTGGTAAGAACAAAACTCATGACTTCGTCGCCTCGGTGGTGGTTCCATCCCGCGTTCCAAGGTGCTTGGTACATCTTCCATCACAAGTATAGCCTCCCGATCTTTTCCACACTAGCATTCAAAGGGAGGCATCCGAATTGGTTCCCATACTATTCTCGCGACTTCTCTCGCCCTCCATGGTTATATTGCCTTCGTCCACCGTAAGTTTCTTGCACATGATCTAGCCTCCGAATCTTATTATTGCTGTTACGGTTATAGTAGTTCCTTTCTTGTTCAAACTCCTCCCGGTCATGGCTTCCCATAGCTACTATCTTCCGCCGTCCCTCATCAGCCTTCCCCGCTTGTCTTTGTCCTTGCGGGCGTGCTCGCCACCAGTATTTATGAATTGAGGTAACAAGCTTGCGTTCGCAGCATTCGAGTTTGGGTTCGCGACCGGATAAGAATTCATTTCATTCTCTCTTTCTTCTAAGGCGATATATTCTTCCCCCGTAACTCTCGCGGTTACGCCATCGTGATTGTATTTTTGACTCTAAAATTTGAATGTATAACAAGTTAGTCGCGAAGAGAGCATTCACAAATGAGAGGATGAGATATCTTTCCTCAACCCGTCCTGCCATTTCGCTACACATGGTTCTCCATCTTATTGTCAATCGCCTTAAGCTCTCGCCAACCCTTTGTTTCAACCCGAATACATCTTCAATACACCGGGTCGTGAAGAGTTGTTACTTATGTATGCTCCCAGAATGTGGCTTGTAAATGATTGAATGATGTGATTGTGTTCCTTGGTAGACCCTCAAACCATTTTAGTGCTTCTCCAATTAGGCTTGATGCGAAATATTTGCACAAAGATAGCATCATGATTCTCCCACCGCAAAGATACACCTCATATAGGCCTTGATATGTTGTACCGCATGTGTTGTTCCATCGAAGATGTTTGTTAATGCAGAAGATTGCACTTAGGAGGTATTCCTCCCATCTCGTACTTCTAGCGTGAAGGGATTCTTCGCAGCTTCGCGATGGCTTCATCCAATTGTTTCCTTCCTCCTTCCCTTCTATTGTTCAAAGCAATCCTCTCATGTCAGCCATTCTTAAGATTTGTTCATTTGCCTCAGAATTTGATTCTACCGGTCTTTTTAGCTCTGCTTCTCTCCTTCTTCGCTCGTGCCTCGTTTTGACCTTCCCCGCTCGTTATTTTCTCCTCTTCTTTCTCTCGCGACGCTCTTCTTCGTTTCTTTTCACACCCGCACGCCATTATATCGGTTGTTCTCTCCTCTTGGTGTCTCTCGGCCTCTCATCTGCACCCTCTCATATTCTTCATTAATATTTCTATTGGTACGATTTTGTTCCCTTCTTCTTTTCGCGGTTGTCATGGTTATTCCGCCGGATTGCTTCTTCCATCTCTTGATTTTCCATTTCGCTCTTATCCTTTCTCTCGCGAGCTAGCCGCGCTTGTTCAATGTAGTGTCTCTCAATGTCATCCTCGATTTCTCGGTTTCTTCTCAATTCTTCTCTCGCCATGCAAGATTATTCTCCCTTCGACAGCTGGGTCATTCGGTTCTTGGAGTTGCATGTTTCCTTGATTTTCCCTATTCCGCTCATTTTGAAGATTTTCAGGTTGAGGAATATAACGATCTTCTATTTCCCTCTTCTCTCGCCATGCTCTATACTCGGATTTTGTGTTTCTTCCTCGGTACTTTCTGTTGGTAAAACTCTCCTTCTTTCTTCCCTATTCGATCTTGAACTTGATCTCACGCTACTTCTAGATCTCCTATTTTGCAACCTCATATTTTCCATCCTCAATTCATGATTCGTCTTGTCAAGTTTGCTCGTTCTTCCGCCTCTAACCGTCTCTCTTCGTGTATTGTTTGTCTCAATCTTTCTAATGCTTTGCGATTTCTTCGCTTTCTCCATTCATTCCTTGCTCTCCTTGTCCATTGTTCACCAAATGCTGCTCCTCTTCTCTCTCGTCTTCGAATCGGACCTCCAAGTATGTACACTTACTCTATCATAATCCACAGCCGTTTGCTACCGGGGAGATCGGTGGTTGGTTTTGATCTTCTCCATCGTTTCTCATATTCATCCTTGACGATTCTCCCTGTTTCATTCCTCCTTTCTCCAAAGAAGTCTCCCACTTCTTCTTACAATCGTTGGTTGCCCTTGTACATTTCTTCTTCTAGCCATTTTTCTTTTCCAATGAACTCTTGAGTATCTTCTCCAAATCTTTTCTCTGTTAATCCAAATTCCTTCCAATTTCTACGTCAATCTCTGCTCCTCCCTGTTTCTAGCGCATATGTAGTAGCAGGATTTCCCACACTACACCCCTTACTCGATTTTGCTTAATTAATCCATTGAAAGATGTAAGATCAAGAATATTTATTGATTGAATTCATGAAATGTTTACATAGGAGAATAGAATTACACTTAGAAATTAAAACATGCTTAAACTTTCTCTCTCCTAATGACTTGCCCAACAATTCCAAAAAGATCTCTCTCTTTACAGACTCATTTAGCCCTTTATATAGGGTAATACATAGTGGATGACAGCTAAGCTACCCTTTATTTTCGGGAATGTCTCGCGAAGTGTCGCAGATGCACAAACATTCACTCTCGCGACACTTCTTAACCCTCGCCAGTCTCACGTCTTCTTTATGTTTTGCCCGTCGTTATTCATTGCGTCGTTTATTTTAGCTCCTGCGACTCCTTCGCGATGTCAAGTCATTTATTAATCTCGCGAACCTTGTTTGTTGCGATATTACGACCCTACATTGCGTGATCTGATCTTGTTGTTTCTATCGTGTTGAGTACAATTGGAATAATTGACTTGAGATTTTATATCTCCGATAGGCAAGATAGAAAAGTAATCACAAACAACTTCGTCTCATTGTTTGTGATTCCACAATATCTTCTTTCGCTAGTCGATTAAGATTATTGTGAGGTGATTGATAATTCTAGGCTGTTCTTCGAGAATATAAGTCCGGGTTATTGATTGGTTCTTGTTCACCTTGATTTATCAAAATACGGAACAAAAACTCTTGGGTATTTCCGTGGGAGACAGATTTATTCAATCCTATAGACTTTTCTGTGTGAGACAGATTTTTCTATCAAGTCGACTTTGGGTCGTAGCAACTCTTGGTTGTGGGTGAGATCAACTAAGGGAATCAAGTGTGTAGTATCCTGCTGGGATCAGACACGTAAGGAGCGCAACTATACCTTGAATAAATGTGAGATTGATTAGGGTTCAACTACAGTCCAGTCCGGAAGTTAATTGGTAGTAGGCTAGTGTCTGTAGCGGCTTAATACAATGTGGTGTTCAAATTGGACTAGGTCTCGGGGTTTTTCTGCATTTGCGGTTTCCTCGTTAACAAAATTCTGGTGTCTGTTATTTCTTTTTTGCATTATATTTTGTTATATAATTGAAATATCACAGGTTGTGCGTTAAGATCAATCAATTAGAATATCCAACCTTTGGTTGTTGATTTATATTGATTGACACTTGAACATTGGTCTTTGGTACCGTTCAAGTTGTTTCACATAATAATCAGGCTCGCAAATTTCTATCTGTTTGATTTGCTGATTATATTGTGAAACGGAGATATTAAACTCTTTGATATACTTTACTCTAGATTGAGTCTGACTGTCCACTTGATTCTCTAGAAAGTGTATTGGAGTATGTCCTCTCAGATTGCCAAACAAATTGTTGGGTGTGGTTGTTAGACCCCCGCATTTTCGATTGGTATCAGAGCATGCAAACGCATTAAAGACCTCATAAGTCTGTGTTTGTAGGGATCTGATGATGGAAAATATTTTCTCTGAAAACGCTTCACCAGAAATGGATAATCTAAACATCGAGTGTGTTCTAGAAACCATCGGAAATGTTGAGAATCCTGATTTAAAAAAAACTCATCAAGTTCTTGTGTCTCGAAAAATTTCGATGGATAAAAGAAATTGATGGATCTCATTGCCAAGGTTATATCAAAAAACCTAATTCTCAAGATTGCTCTGAAGAAGTTGTTGAGCTCCAGAAAAAGTTAGATAAACAAATCCAGATCAATTCTGATCTTGCTGCAGAAATTGCAAATCTTAAGGATCCATAAAGTCTTTTTCAAAGGTTTTAAATGACAACTCTAATTCTTCCTTGAAGAATTGTCGTATGTCAGGTGATAAGCAAGGTCTAGGCTTTATGAAACCTGAAAGTGCTCAGAACTCTTCAAGCAAGGTTGATGATGTTGGTACATGTTTGTTTTGTGGTTCTCACAATCACTTTCAGCATGTGTGTTTGTCCTTCAAGAGAAGACTAAAGGTTGTTAGTGATTTTCATAAAAAGGCTATTCAACTTGTGTCGTCTCTTAAAAGACATTCAATACTAACAAGAAAGCCCAAAATGGTTAGTAGTGCTAGTATGGGAGCTTTTGCTCTGAAGTCAACATCACCCTTTCAATGGTTCCTTGATAGTGGATGTATCATGCACATGACTGGAGATCTCTCATGGTTTATCAACTGAAGTGATTTTGATGGTGGACCTGTAACCTTAGGAGATGGAAGCTGTTGTTACATAAGCAAGAAAGGGATGATCAAATTACTGGTGTTCCTGAAATTCATGATGTCGTATACGTTAAAGGTATGACTGCTAATCTTCTTTATATAAGTCAAATCTGTGACAAGGGCCATAAGGTTGTCTTCAATGATAAAGGATGTGACATTGTCGACAAATCTGGAAAAGTGATTTTTCAAGGATCACGTGGCAAAAATAAATGTTATCTTCTAGATACTCAGTTCAATAATTGTTGTAATTTGACTAAGGTAGAATCTATACACCTTTGGCATGAATGTTTTGGCCACATCAATTATCGTCTTCTAACAAAGATCATTAACAAAGAACTTGTTAGAGGCGTTCCCAAAATTAATGCTAAGGTTGAAGGTGTATGTGGTGCTTGTCAAAAGGGTAGACAAACGAAAGTTCCACACAAATCATCCCGAAATATTCTCACCAAAGCTCCACTTGGTTTAATTCATATGGAACTTTTTAGCCCAATTCAACAATCTACAGTGGCTGGGAAGAAGTATGCTTTGGTTATGGTAGATGATTACATTAGATTCACCTGGGTGGCATTTTTGTCTCACAAGAATGAAACTCTCAGAGAGTTCAAGATTATTGTTAACAGAATCCAGAATGAGCAAGGTCGCAAACTAAAGAAAATTATAAGCGATCGTGGCACAGATTCAAAGACACCAAGGTATTTGAATATTGTGACTCTCTGGGAATTATTCAACAATACTCACCACCTATCACTCCGCAAGCAAATGGAGTTGCAGAAAGGAAGAATAGAAATATTCAGGAAATGGCTAGGGTAATGCTCCATAACAAAAACTTAACATTAAGGTTTTTGGGTAAGGCTGTTTTTACGGCTTGCTATTTGATCAATCGTGTTTACTTACGGTCGAAGACCTTAAAATACTCCCTATGAGTTGTGTATGGTAAGAAACCCAACTTACACTATCTCAGAGTGTTCGGCAGTAAGTGCTACATTCTAAAGGATCGAGAACATAAAGGGAAGTTTGATTCAAAAAGCGATGAGGGTGTTTTTCTCGGCTATGCATCTGACAGTCGTAGTTTCCAAGTCTTTAATCTCAGAACCCAAGTCATGATGGAATCAGCTAATGTTATCATTGATGATCTAAGTAACTTTCATCATGATGACTCTCCTACTGAATTGCCTCCAACCGAGACAATTGAGAAAATCAAAGAAACGTCAGAATCAGAAGAAGTTGTTCCAACGGTTGCTGATCCTGATGTCTCTAGTGATGAGGAGAAAAGATCTAGTCAGGATGTTCCTCTTGAACAAGAACGTGTCATCTCACGACACCTTTGGGTTCAAAGGAATCATGATACTAACAATATTATTGGAGGTAAGGACTCTACTGCTAAGACGAGAGGTCAACTTCAAAATATTTGCAATTTTGGTTGTTATCTATCGCAAGTGGAACCTAGGAATATTTATGAAGCTCTTAGTGATACCTTTTGGGTGAACGCAATGCATGAAGAGTTAAATCAATTTCAAAGACAAGATGTATGGAAACTCGTACCTTGTCCCCCAATATAAATATTATTGGTACCAAATGGATATTTAAGAACAAGTCTGATGAATTTGGCACCATTGTTAGAAACAAAGCTAGACTTGTCGCTCAGGATTATTCACAGATTGAAGAAATCGACTTTGACGAAACCTTTGCTCCTGCGGCACGCCTTGAGTCCATTCGTTTATTATTAGCTCATGCTTGTTTCCAAAAGGTTAAGCTGTTTCAGATGGACATTAAATCCGCCTTCCTAAATGGAAACTTAAAGGAAGAAGTCTATGTCGCTCAACCTAAAGGCTTTGAAAACCCTGATTTTCTTGATCATGTCCTTAAACTCAATAAGGCATTATACGAGTTCAAACAAGCACCTCATGCCTGGTTTGAAAAACTAACTACTTCTCTGGTTAGGAAAGTTTTTTCAAGAGGTGGAGCTGATAAAACTGTGTTTACCAAATGGAGTGGAAAAGATGTTGTTATTCCTAAAGTTTATGTAGATGATATCATCTATGGATCAACATCGGAGAAACTTGCAAAATATTTTCAAGTTTTTCTTGGTATGGAGTTTGAAATGAGCAATGTTGGTGAATTAAAATTCTTTTTGGGTTTACAAATTCAACAACACAAGGATGGAATTTACTTATCTCAAGAAAAATATGCAAAAAATCTTGTTTCAAGATTTGGTCTAGATAAGTCAACTCCAAAACTTACTCCTATGCTTACCACAGGTAAACTACATAGAGATGAGAAAGGTGTAAATGTGGATCAAAAACTTTATCGATCTATTATTGGAAGTATTTTGTATCTCACTGCTACGAGACTCGTTATTTCCTTTAGTGTTGGTTGTTGTGATAGGTTTCGGGAAAATCCAAAGGAATCTCATCTTGCCGCCATAAAGAGGATCATATGTTACATCACCACACTGCCGGGTATGGTCTTTCTTACACTTTTGATACTAACAATGACATTACTGCCTATTCAGATGCCAATTGGGAAGGGTGTGTGGAAGACAGAAAGAGTACATCAAGGGGATTCTACTATGTAGGGATGAATCTTGTAGCTTGGCATAGCAAGAAACAAAACTCACAATCTCTTTCAACATGTGAAGCATAATATATTGCTGTTGGGTCATGTTGTACTCAACTTCTATGGATGAAACAAATGCTTGCTGATTATGGAATAATGAAGATCTTTTATGATAACTCAAGTGTGATTCGCATCACTGAGAATCCTGTTGAGCACTCAAGAACTAAGCACATAGACATCAGGTACCATTTTATTCGAGATCTTTATGAAGATGGTATTATCACTATGGAATTTGTGCCTTCCGAACAACAATTGGCTGATATTCTCACCAAACCATTAGACACGGCCACGTTTCAGCACCTGCGGCAGTCATTGGTGTTGTTCTAGTTCATTAGCTCCTCATAACTCTTGCCCCTGCTTTTATCTCGATCTTTTGGGCAATTGAGTTTGGAATTCCAGAAGTGTCAAGTCTATTTTGCATTTGTTTCTAGTAGATGTGTTTCTGTCAAGTATCCTAGTATTTGTTAGAAATCCTTATTTTCTTGTTAAAAGCAAGGTCGCCTTTGTTGTTCTTTCTGGAATGAGGAGAGTTCTTTTTGAACTTGTGCTTAATTAACAAATATTTATGGGGAGTGCGGCTGTGGAATTTTATAGGGGTTATCTTGTATCTTTATAAACTCCTTGATGAATGCATTTAGCTTCGGCTTTATGATGGCATATAAATAAGTTGATATGGAATTCTCTTTTGGTCATGAAGTATCTCTGTGAAAATTTAATGAGGATCCCACTATTTTTCGTACCTTTGCCAATTTATATTGAAAAAAGGGGAGAATTAATGTGTAGTGTGATACTACAAATACATATGGTTTACGGATCATTATGTAAGGGGAAGTGGTTTTCATGTTGAGATGAAGTATTGACTAAGGGGGAGTGATACATATCACCATAGTATTGTAGTCATAGTTGTGATACAATTGAACTTTGATGTTGTGTAATAATACTATGACACTGTATAACAATGATTGAGAGCTTTTTTGTTTCTCATTGTTATCGCTACGGATCTTCAACAACTATGATGCTGAACTTACAACCTTTAGGATCATGGAGTACTTGGAAGTGACGAAGATTTCGAGTCGCGTTGAAGATGCCAAGGAGATCAAGCATTTGGATGAGAAGCTAAAATTTCTATCTATTTTGTAACCCATATGTATTGATAGTTTTGTCACTAAAATTGATAAAGGGGAGATTGTTAGAGCACTGCTCGGTCAAACTCGCATGCGTTGCTATCTCAAGCATGTTTGTCAATATTAGTGATCAAAACTATAAGTCTTGATTTCTAGCCTATTTATAGATGTCTCGGACTAGGACATAGATAGTGTAGTTGAGCTTAGATTTCACAGAGTTCATCATTTGAAGACGAAGAACTTCTAAGGGGAGCTTGTGGAACTTCTTCGACAAAAGGTATGCGGATACTTGAACTCATTTATCACTTGGAAAGTCTATTTCTACTATCTCTATATTGAGACATAAGTCGTGTTAATATATAGTTTTCTCTATACACACTTGATATTTCGAGCTGAGTATATCTCGCTTACATATTTCTCGAAATATGTGTTGGTAAGATTTCGCTTCGACCAAGTTCATCTTATATCATGAGAAAATTGCCGAGTAACATCTTACATGGTTTGTGTGATATAATCATTTGATGTAGGCTTGGAATGTTTCGATAATTATTATTTTAATATCTTGAAAATTACTTTGATGCTAATAGTGTGTGAAAACGGCTATTATCATTATAGAAGAATGTTTCAATGATTGAAATAAAGAGTTTATAATCTTGTAACCATCTTTGGATATAAGCATAGTGTGTTCCCACATTAGTGTATAAGTCCAAAACTGGGAGCCTAAAGTATGAATACTTGTGTGTATGCAAAAATGTTGTAGGAGACTGGGTAAGTATGCATACCCGTACGCATACGGAAGTTCACGTCCGTGAATTTATGCTGAGTTTGAAAACCAAAACCAAACTCATCCGGTTACCTAAAGTGCGCGTACCCGTACGCGTACTGGCGGAAAGTTCACATCCGTGAATTTCTGCTGAGTTTGAAAACTAAAACAAACTCAAATCCGGTTACTTAAGTACGCATACCTGTACGCATACTTAAGTGTGTTACTTTTCTAAAATCGATTATACGTGAACCTAAACATTTATCAATAAGGAATGCAATCTTTGCAAACCGTGTCTATAATGTTCATGTATTGATTCGAGTGAATCAAACCGATTTTGCTTCAATTGTGTTCTTGTATAATCTATGGGAATATAGCAATTGAACAACTCTTTAACTAGTTTCATTTGAGTCATTTGAGCTAGTTATGGTTAAAATGAATAAGGTTGATATGAGAGTAATCATATGGCTAACCTCGGTTAACTATTTATGAACCAACATGGTGTACACATTTAGGTATGGTTACATAAACCTAAATGAGGGTACATTTCATTTGTGTGTAACAAGCTAAGTTCGATCTAACAGTTGAAAGATATTAGCTTGGGAGAACAGGTTTTTCATCTAACGGTGAATATTGAATGCTTTGTTACCAAGGTAACTTAGATTGCAAACCCTTATTTGAAAACTATATAAAGGAGAACTCTAGCAACTGGGAAACCTAATCCCCACACCTCTTGTGTGTTACTAGTTGCATAACTAGAGTCGATTCTCCTTTAACCTTAGGTTTCTTCTCGAGACCCCGTAGGTTAACGACTTAAAGACTTCATTGGGATTGTGAAGCCAGACCCAACTATTATCTTTATAGTTGCGTGATCTGATCTTGTTGTTTCTATCGTGTTGAGTACAATGGAATAATTGACTCGAGATTTTATATCTCTGTTGATGGTGGTTTTTAGATTAGGGTTAAAATCGTAAAACCTTGCATCTGATGTGACGTCACTCTGCAAGGAAACAGAGCCACGTGTGCTAAGCTCTCCACTGGCATACTTATTGAGCCGCTCAATACACTTACATGTAATTTATCCAGATCAAGCGAGATATTCTCAGAATTTCGGCGCCTCGCGTATATTCACTTAATATAAGTTCCTCTCGAATGCCTTCTATGCTATGTTCTCCTACTTGAACCCTTAATGTTGATATGGCATGACGATTTGTGTTCACTCGCAAAGCACGAATCTCCAAGTATCAAGGATAAGGTCTTTGCATAAGGTATTCGAATCGAGAAAAGCATGTCTTTGCTCTCGGCAATGAACTTAAAAGAACTCGTGTCAACACATAGAACTCAATCAATCGTCCCGACTAACTTACGAAGTTAGGGTTTCGCTCCTCGCGCAATGTACCGCACCTTGCTTGTTAAAATTTAGCCTAAGTAATTAATCCGCCATGGATTAGCAGGTGCGGAACCTCGCCCAGAATAAGAAAACAGGGAGCCGTAGCAGCAAAGAGAGGCGTGGCTATGCCTTAGGCCAGCTAGTGCTATTAACCACGCCCCGACCCTATTTCTCTCGACTAATCAGGTCGCTTTAAACTCGCCACACGCACACAAGTTGTAGCTGGGCCCTTGCTTGCCGGCCCCACTTCTAATCGACCAATCAGAACGCGCCAAAGCCGCCACACTCTCACCAGCAGTGTGGTCGCGCCTTGTGTTTGGCCGGCCCCCTTTTGTGGCCAATCAAGTTTCTCTAAACTTGCCACCATACGTTAAAGGCCAAACACACCCTGCCGCGCCACTTTGCTAAACTGACAAGCCAAACGCGCCCTACCACAACAACATATTGGTCGGCATGCCAACATGCCACTCTACCGCGGAAACTTCGCAACTTTCCAACTTCACAACATGCTACCTCGCAAACATGCCACTTCGTGGCAACCTGCCATAAATAGCCACCCACGCCAATTCCTACTCATATGGCCGTTTCCAAACTATGGCCTTGCCATAGTTTCTTTGGCATAGCTATGGCGCCGTTTGCACAAAAGTAGCGCCATGCCGCAGCCGCATGCCACGTGCACTAATTATGGTTTCGACATGCCAAACCATAATTCGAGCAAATTGCTACCAAAACCAAATAGCGTTTCCCGGAGCAATGGGATTGGAGTGGCAACATGGCCAATGTTGCCACGCCACATGTGGGTCCGACTCCCCAGCGCCAAAACCAAGCCTTGGCCACGCCAAGCCCTAATTCTTCCATGGCACCTTGGCCACGCCAAGCCCTAATTCTTCCACGGCGAATTCTTCCACGACACCTTGGCCACGCCAATCCCTAATTCTTCCACGACACCTTGGCCACGCCAAGCCCTAATTCTTCCACGGCGAATTCTTCCACGATGAATTCTTCCACGGCGCCAAACCCTAATTTTGGCCACGAAGCCAATTTTTAGCTTTGGCCATACCGCAACATCACCGGCGTACCGCTATGTCACGGCTACGCCATCGACATTCCGCTAGCATGTGGCTGACGCCACTTCGCTATACAACAAGATGTGGCCATAATAAATGGCCATCCTTCTTCATGAGATGCAATCTCAGCCATCCAAGTTCGCTACCGAACTGATGGACTTGTGGCAACTCTTAGGCGACCAACCGCATAAACCCAATGACCATGGCTACGCCAGACACCACTTGCACCATCGTGCCACTGGCATGCACAAGTCATGCCACAATGCCACTGCGCCATTGTCAGGCGCCAACACAAGGTAGCCACAATCAACGGCTACCCTTATTCATAAGATGCGATCTCGGCCATCGAAGTTTGCCACCAAACCGGTAAGCTCGCGACAAGTTTTAGGCGACTAGCGAAAACTAGCCTAGCATCACATGCTATTTACCTGCGGCAAGCCTCTCGATTTTAACTTGCCACACGTAGCAAAGTGCTACATGTTTTCCACAAAAACACTCGAGACATCAAAATATGTCATAAACTGGGGAATGCTCATCAGGGTATTGGTCTGGCGGTTTACAGCGTGCGGCGTGCAATGCACCCGTTATAAGAAAGTGTCATGAAGTGGGATAATTAGTGGTGGTGAAAAGGAACGGTGTAAACAATTCATTTCCTTCATCATGGAAGCGTAATGACTGGCGGTTACACGAATTCACTTCCCTCATCATGGAAGCATAACGTCTAACAGTTACACGTTACTCTTTTATTCCACCACTCAATCGTTTCCACTTCCTACGAGACCAGGGTACGTTTCACTATGAATTGTATAAATAGGTCTCACCTATTGCCACCAAACAACAAGTTTTGGTCAGGAGAACAATACAACATCCACAAATCATCTGATAGCCTTTTCATCCAGCTAGCCAGTTCAACTTTCTGATACAAGTCACAAAACGCCCACAGTTCCATAATCAATTATTCTGGTCTCAACACTTTCTTCGCTTTCCTCCCTAAGACCAACCCTTCTCCTTAACTTTGTGACCGAAGCAAGCCCGGAACGGCCATTTCTTGGTTTAGGCCAGGATTGTACATATTGATCTCTCGAATCAAAAGTACTTCCGTGCAGTACATTATTTAGGGTTTAGATTCGTTTCTCACCCACACACACCCAAAATTACCAAAATTAGCAGAAACGGTTTTCACCCACAAACAATCTCCGATATGCAAGATTAAAAAGTAATCACAAACAACTTCGTCTCATTGTTTGTGATTCCACAATATCTTCTTTCGCTAGTCGATTAAGATTATTATGAGGTGATTGATAATTCTAGGTTGTTCTTCGGGAATATAAGTCCGGGTTATCGATTGGTTCTTGTTCACCTTGATTTATCAAAAGACGGAACAAAAACTCTTGGGTATTTCTGTGGGAGACAGATTTATTCAATACTATAAACTTTTCTGTGTGAGACATATTTGTCTATCAAGTCTTCGACTTTGGGTCCTAGAAACTCTTACTTGTGGGTGAGATCAGCTAAGGGAATCAAGTGCGTAGTATCCTGCTGGGATCAGAGACGAATGGGGCGCAACTGTACCTTGAATCAATGTGAGATTGATTAGGGTTCAACTACAGTCCAGTCCGAAGTTAATTGGTAGTAGGCTAGTGTCTGTAGCGGCTTAATACAGTATAGTGTTCAAACTGGACTAGGTATCGGGGTTTTTCTGCATTTGTGGTTTCCTCGTTAACAAAATTCTGGTGTCTGTGTTATTTCTTTTCCGCATTATATTTTGTTATATAATTGAAATATCATAGGTTGTGCGTTAGGATCAATCAATTAGAATATCCAACCTTTGGTTGTTGATTTACATTGATTAACACTTGAACATTGGTCTTTGGTACCGTTCAAGTTATTTCACATAATAATCAGGCTCGCGGATTTATATCTGTTTGATTTGTTGATTACATTGTGAAACAGAGATATTAAACTCTTTGATATACTTTACTCTAGATTGAGTCTGACTGTCCAGTTGATTCTCTAGAAAGTGTATTGGAGTAAGTCCTCTCTGATAGCCAAACGAATTTTTGGGTGTGGTTGTTAGACCCCCGCATTTTCAATTGTTATCCTATTTTATTTTATCATTGATGTCTCTTGCTATAATTTCTTTATAAGTTTTCATTTCTTTATAAGTTTTCTGTTAAATAAATAGTCTGTCATGCAATTTACTTTATCATAATAATTTTGAGGTTAACTCACTGGGAAAAACGATGTAACCTTCGTTTCTGTTTGAAGTTTTTTGCTTTAATATCTTTGTTTGATATTCTGATGGCTTTCTTTTGCAGTCTTCCCCTACTTATTCTGCTGGAACTGCTCCAGGCTCTGCTGCTAAGGCTGCTCCGGTCTCTGCTGGAAATTCCATAGCCACTAGGACTAGGAAAAGGAAGGCTTCGGCTGAAACATCTACGCCAACACCTGCGGAGGTAAGGATCATAGCCATACCTTTGTGTTTGTAGGTTCCTTAGTATTTTGCCCCTGATCCTTAGCTGGCGCATGTGTTTCTCCACAGTCCTCCAAGAGAAAGGGCAAGTTGAAGGTTGTTATTGATCTTGAGGCATCGGATGAGGATCCCAAGGCTGGTGAGGAGGTGCCGGATGATGAAGATATGGAGGACATTGAGGATACTGTCCTCATCCCTCATTTGGATGATGTTGAGGAAGATTTTTCCAAGGATAATCCTGGTCCCATCCGTGCTGGTTCAGTGGAGGGTGAGAATATCCTATCTGGTGGTGATGCTCCGTTGATCAACCCTGTTAGTGTTCAAGCTCCAGCTCCTACTTTGTCTCCAAAGGTGCCTTCATTTTCTGCCCCTGGCGGAGCATTGCCTGTTGTCTCGGCTACTACTGGGGCTGCTGTTGTAGCTTCCACGAGTCTTCCTTCGTCTCCTGCTACTTCGCTTCCATAAAGTGGTTCGTTTGCTAAGGTTGTTACCCTAGTGGTGAGGGTTAGAAGCTCAGACTCTCAGCCGAAGAAGAAGGTTGTGATTTTACTGGCCAACTTCTCCTTTAATGCTACGCCAACCTCGTTAGGGAGCGCTCAGTCTGTTTCTACCGCCCCCGTTAGTAAAGCTATTGGACCTCCGCCTTCGTCACCCATTGGACCGTCATCGGGAAATCTTCCTTCTACTGGGTGATATGGACTTAGGTGGTGCTCAAGCTTTTTTTTCAGTTCCCATCTCATCCACCATGCCGTCTCTTCGTCGTGGTGAGGGCTTAGTAGTCGTGCCCCATGTTCTCTCTCAAGCGATTGATGGGGCTGTTGCTGAGTCTAGCAAGGGTAAGTTGCCTGAGAACTTGATTCTTGGTAGTTCGATGATGCCATTCTTGAGGCCATTCTCGCAGAATCGAAGGGTCCCTTTTCTCGCTGAAGTTGATCGTCATCACCTGGATAGTTATTTTGAGGTAGCTTCGCAATTGGATGTGCTGTCTGCTCAATATCGTGCGGCTAAGGATCTATTCTTCGACCCGGATTGCCTTCGCTCTAGCCAGAGCTTTGGTGAAATCCGCAGGGGTAGCATCCAAGATATGGAGGCTTTCATGGACACCTACGCTGATTTCCTTCATCGTCTCTCAGCGTTCTCAGTAAGTGATTCTTGCCTTATGGTTTCACCTTTTGTTTTGATTCTTCATCTGCTCTTATACTCCTTCGTTTGCAGCTTTGCAAACAGATAGATGTTGGTTGCACTCAAGTTCTATAGGGCTAAGTGTACTCACTTGAGTACTCTACTGGAGCGTGCTCGTCAAGAATATGTCCTTGTTAGCACACAACAACCTTCGTCTAGTGATGTTGCTTCTGCTTCTAAGATATCATCGTTGGAGGATTATCTGAGAAAGACTCAGAGATCCTTGGAGGCTTGTTTGTTAGCTCTTGAGATAGCTAAAAATGCTGCCAAAGTTGCTGAGGATGGGCGCAAAGATGTTGATTCCTCTCTGGCTGCTGAGTCCTCCAAAGCCATAGGTTCATTTTTTCTTTCCCTTAGCTTTGTTCTTGTTCTTGTTTGGTTGCATAGTCCTAAGACAACCTTCGCCTGCCAGCTGGTAGCTCTAGTGAGCTTAGATATCTCCGGGATCAAGTAGCCAAGTTAACCTCCGATGTTTGGTATTATCATAAGAAGTCTGATAGGTTGATGAACGTAAATGTTATAATGAGACCCAACTTTCCCTTGAATCTGCTCATATCGCGAATTTAGTGAAGCAGGTGGCTTTGCTTCGTAGAGAATGTGAAGAAGCCCTTAATTGGAATGAGAGTCTCATTTTAAAGAAAAATGAGGATATTGCCTTAGTTGAGAGACGCCTCTCAGCCCAAGAAATCATCCGCAAGAAATATCATGCGGATTTTGAAGACGCTTGTGCTTCATTAGCTAAGGTTACTGCAGAGCATAACGTTTTATCTTCTGAGGTCTGCTCTCTTAAGAATAGACTTGTCGAGGTAGGCACCGCGTCATCTTCCATGTCGCATGCGTCCTTAGTTAAGAAGTTGGAAGAGTTAGAGAATGTTTACCAAGTTTTACCCTCTGAGAATGCTTCACTCCGGATTGATGTTGATAACCTCCGAAATGAAAGTGATACCCTCGTGGAGGATCTCGAGGCCGCTGAGGTGGATCTTGCTGAGCCGTCAATGTATTGGAAGAGTGATCACAAGTGGATCGTTGTGCATTTCGACCTCCTGATTGACGTCTTTCTTTGAGAATGTTAATGGCGTGGCCATCCATTCTTCCCAAGTGCTAGTAGGTGGTCCGCTTAGTTTGAACACCTCGTGGGTTTCTAGCTTTCTTCTGTTTCGAGCTAACTCGAGGATGTCTTCGAGCAGTTCTTCTTAACCTCCGCTGGAGAAGCTGATCATGTTGATGTATTTGCCGTCCTAAGGTAATTCTACCCTTTTCTTTGGGGCCACCTCAGTTTCGGTCGGTTGTATCTGTACGTACTCCATGAATTTACCTTCGTCTATGAATCTCTGAATTATGTTCCTTAGGTGATAACATGTATCAGCTGTATGGCCATAGTACTGATGGTACTCGCAGTACTCCTTATCCTCTTTCGTTTTCTCTGGTTGCTTTCCCATAGTGTTAGGGTAAGGAAAGCCCGGCTTCGCTCCTTCCTTGCTTAGGATGTGGGAGAATGTGGTATTTAGCTTTGTGTAGATCTTATCTACGAACTCGTCTCTTCCTTTTCCTCTATCTTTGTCATCTCTGTATTTTGATAAACTTTATGCTTCGTATAAGTTGGGGATCTCTAGTAGAAATCACTGGATTGGTAACTTGTTTCCTCTATCTTTGTCATCTCTGTATTTTATGGTTCCTATTGGGGATCTCTAGTAGAAATAGTGTTTTGTCGCATATACAAAGTTCAAAAGATAAACTTTATGCTTCGTATTACAATATACCAAAGTTTTAATACAACTTGGATATCTTTCCTTGACACTTTGATTATAGTAAAATGATCATGTCATCAAAACTAGAGACAAGTAAACAGACTGTATGTTATATTTTCAAAATAAATCGACTTGAAAGAAACGTAAACAGAAACGAAACAAGTCAAGTCAAGTCTGTGTTACTAACCTTGAGCAGAAGGATGATGTGGTTGTTGATGCCGATATGTCTTCAAGTTCTTCAAAGTAACAAGAGCAAGTCACAACGTTCTATGTTCCTAGTCTAACCTAACGAAGTTGACTCTAGTAATCAAATCAATCAGCTTCGAGTTTTGAAACTAAAATATGACAATCAAACTTAACATACCAACGCTTGGTGGCTTCAATCGAGCAATGCTCAAACACAAACCAAGACTCATTCACCGAACTAGTAATGTCATCAAGCTCTTCCCATAATTGAAATCTCTCATTGTAACTACATGGTGAATAAACATTTGTTAAGCACCATTTGGATTGATCTATCTTGCACAATTTTTTTTTGAGTCCGAGTATTTGGTCCTTCAGTTGCTTACATTATAAAGATGGGTCATTCTAGATAGTAATCATTCCCCAAGTAAACCAATTTATTGAATAACCTTTCATTCATTTAACCAGTCACTTATCTTCGTCATCTTTCCTTCCTGAATTAAGGCACATGAGAGTCTCAATTTTATCATGTGCCTTCATTCAACTATCAATTTGAGTGCACCAATTTTATCTATAGAGTTCGACCATCTCATGTTCCATCACATGATTTTAAATTCAATTGAAACACGTAGTTCTCATTAGTAATGTATTATGCGCCTTCATCAACTTATAATGGAAGAGTGCTTGGAATCCAAAGGATAGCAAAAATCCAAATGACGTTGGATTTTCCAGAAAAATCTAATTTAAATAACGCCAAACGTCAATCCATTTCCCATTGATAATCATTTCTTATTAACGCGCGACATTAAACTCTAGGAACACTAATCCGAAAGATACTCAACGTAGTTCTTGTCGCAGCGGAAGTCTCCGTCACTAGACTTGTACACCATAATCTCCAACATAAGGACCGTTCTTATGGCAACGACCAAAAAAAAAATAAAAATGCTGAGCCACGTGGCTGAATAAAATGCGTTTTCCACTATGGAAAATTAGAACAAAATGAACAGATTTGGTTTTCTAGGACCCCACGAATATTTCTTCTTAATATAAAATATTTTATAGGACAAAATTGAAATATAAAATATAATATTTAGGCGAGATAAAATAGGATAAAGTGAATAAAGAAGTAGTAAATAATTTTTCGGAAACTCAAAAAGTAGTGGGCGGTTTTGAAAGACCCGCGGGAGTTTGAAGTTCAACCGTCAACGTATTTGGTACCACCGTGAGTTTGTACATTAAGCGCGCGACTAATTTATGACCGCACTCAACAAACCCTCAAATTTATTGGTTTCCCATCTGTTTTTCATGTTTGTTGAATTCGTAGTGGGAGAAAAATGAACAAATTAGGGGATTTGGAACTGCCCCAAGACCTACTACTCTGCTGGACAACGGTGTCGGTAAGGGACTGAATGGGTAATACGCAACTTTGGGGGAATTGGATATCTCCACAGTCCACATCCCCAATTACTGTACATAGCATTGGGATTTGGGACTTCATTGGGACATAAAATGGAGCTATGGTCAAGGAAATCCAAACGTTTGGATTTTGCGTTATATGCAGACACCTATTGAGTCAACTAAAGTTGACGGACAAAATCGGTTGTCCGTCTAGGTTTTTTAAGTTTCGTTTTTTTCTCCCAAAGTTATCCTTCAATCATGGTTATAATTAACCGACCGTAATTACATTATAAATTGGTTTTTAATATGGATACTTCATACTATTATTACCCGAATCTAATATGGGGTATTAGAGAGAGAAAGCGAAAACTGTGAAACGAAAAATGGAGAATTTTGTTTCCTTGAAAACAAATATTGGATTCTGAGACATGGTAAAAGCATCCCAATGAGAAAGGCATCATCGTGACTTCTTTTGTTTGTTTATTTCTCCTGGTTCTCCCCAATTTTTGGTTTATTTTATGATTATGTTCATTATTTGTTTTTCAAATCTCTTCATGTAAACCCTTAATGTTCGATAAAAAAACTAGTGATTTTCATCAATCAGGAAAATGGGGTTGTTTTGGAATATCAATTAGCTGATGAAGGTGTTAACCAAGCAAGATTAGCAGGTGAATCACTCCAAAATGTAAGTTTTTTTTTCTTCTTCTTTCTGTTGAATTTTCATTGTATGATTGTAAATAATCATAAACATTAGAATTTATAGTTTAGTAGTAACCAGTTGTACCTATATCCCATTAGAAGTTCAGTATTATTCACTGTGTGTTAGTTAGTTAGGTGAAATCCACGGAGAATGGCATAACAAACATGGAAATTTATTGTCTGTCGGACAATCAGATGAAAACTTATTATACTTCATGTCAATATTGGATAACAATCGTAAAATCATTGCCATTTTTTTTTTTGTGATTCAGAAAATCATTACCAGTTATTTGATAGATGAGGGACACCCTTTGAGCATATCAGTTACATTGGGTTTGGGGATCACATGATGATAGCCAGAGGCTTGATCTTATCCATAGGATAAATAGAAATGGTAGTCGTATAGTTAGTGAGACATGATGTGGCAACAAAAACGGATCAAATAACTTAAATATTTTGTCTATGAACCTAAAGCTTCTTGTGAATCTTTGACTTAGTGTATCAATTTCATTTGTTTAAAGGGTTTCTTCATTTACCGCTATGTGCATGTATTAAAGGATAACAATATACCAATTGAAAATGTTAGAATTTGCTACTCTCCATCTTCAAGAACAAGACTGCTAAAGTTGCTGCTTCTGTTCTCATTGTTTCGCTCGAATGTCCTCAGTGTAAGGTAAATGATTACATATGGAAGAATAAATTTTTCTCTCCAATAGAAGCATGTTTACCCTAGGTATTTTGTTGTATGTATTTAGATTGCATTAGGTCTCTATTAAATGTTCAAGGGTGCATACCTTAGATTGGTGTTAAGTTGCTGCATTTTGAATTGTTGAAATTGTTGGTTTTAGCCATGATGAGTTGGATGTGTTAATGGGGAAAATCTGATAGAGTGTAATTGTCAAGTTGTCGAGTATAATGGTCAAATGGTAGTGCATAGAGTTTGTCCTTTAGAAAAAACAGTTTTACTACTTTTGAGATGGTTGATAGTGACAAAGCTAGCTTACTTCTTGTTTTTGGCAATTAATATTAGCTTTGTGAAAGATATAACTCCTATACATTGGCTTAATATCTGCTTAGTGCTTCTATCTGACAAGATTTTGAGATTTTATGGTCCGGCAAACATGTTTCATTTTTTGGGCTTCTAATGTTGGCATCTATTACGAAAACTGGCAGATATACCACATTATACATATTTAATGCTGTGAAGTTTGAGTGCCTCATCCCTTTGGGAAAGTTTTCATGTGCAATAAAATAAATTGGGTAGCCTTCTACAGTATCGTATATAATAAATTGGGTAGAAACTGAATTGATCACATAAAATAAGTTGGATTTTCTTTCTTGGCTTTTAGGAAGTTTTTCGGTATGCCACTTTTGTCAAAAGTGGATTTCATTTTAAAACTAAATGCGTAGCTGTAACTATTAATAATTTACACCAAATTGCTGACATCAAGTTGGTGTAAAAGTAACAAATCTGTGGTATACTCTGTTCGAATGTTTTTCCTACATTAATGCGTAAAGTAGCAAGATGGGTCTATTGTTGCTATAAAGAGTATTAATAAGACAAGTTGTAATTCTGAAGAAGCTAAGTTCTTAAAGGGAATGAGTCTACTGACCTCACGGAGACATGATAACCTTGTTGCCAAAAAGGTCAGTTTTAGTTAGTTTTATCCCTTATATTGAATGTCTGAGTTCTAACAAGATATGGTGCATTAACTGACAAGTTTTTAGTTGTTTTTGAATTATGTTTTTAAAATGCATATTCGGTAAAACTAGTTTTATTTCATTTGTAGAATTTCTATGGAGGCATTGGGTAGAATTTTTAACGGGCCCTCTGTATTTTGGTTTGTGCCAAAGTTTTTCTGACAACCACAGGATTGTACTGAAGTTGATATCCATGTATTGTTGTGTAGGTATAGAGTACTTACATGGGAACTAAGTAAACAAGCCATCTCTAGTTCACCAAAGATGCATATATGTGATGCCAACAAGTTCAATATATGTACTATCTGGTTTCCCTATTAGCCGTGTTTACCTCGGTAGCTGACACTTCTTCTTCTCCTCTGGTTTCCTTCGCAGTCACTCAGTTACTCAATTTATCCTATGTTAAGTATTTCATTTTTCTTCTTCATGAAATATATATGCTACTTCAATAATGGTTTGTGTGGATACGCCTCTAGGCGTGCTTAATTGTCGCCTAGGTTATTCCCCTAAACATACCCCCTTGAATTTCATCAGCTAGAGCCAACTATAAATGTCCATTATGTTTAGGCTTTATATGGCTAATGTGACATACTCAAATTTACATAGGCAATGTATGTACTTGAAATGTATTATAGGTTTAACGTAGCTTAATCAGTTCTATCACTAAAAACTTCTTTTATCTTTAAATCCAATCAAAACCCAATGTTTTCTGAAACCTTGATTGCTGACTAATAGTTACATGTGAAGCGTTAGGTATTGGTATATATACCAAGTGCCTAATCTTAGAGATACTTAAGGCCATGTGTTGATGGTGGTTTTTTAAACAAGGGGTAAAATCGTAAAACTCCATGACCTAGTGTTACCCGCAACACATTAACTAAGAGCATTTAACTCAGGTGTAAATAATTAATAGGGGTATTTTTTCAAAATACCAGATTAGGGTTTTCGACACGAACCCTAATTCCAAAACCAAGCCGCATCTCGCGCACCATGGCAACAATGCCAAACCAAGCCGCACATCGCTGCGCACCATGGCAACAATGCCAGCGCACCATGGCAACAATGCCAAACCAAGCCGCACATCTGCGCACCATGGCAACAATGCCAAACCAAGCCGCACACTGCGCACCATGGCAACAATGCCAAACCAAGCCGCACACCGCGCACCATGACAACAACGCCAAAACCAAGCCGCACACGGCGCACCATGGAAGCGACACCAAAACCAAACTACGTATCGCACTCATTGGCAACCATGCCAAACTAAGCCGCTATGCCATTGGCACATGCCAAATATAGCGCCCGGCTTGCAAAACGTGCAACTAGGTCAACATGGCCGTCGTGCCATTGGCACATGCCAACACGCACCACAAGCCATATTTCCAAGCCGCTATGCCATTGGCACATGCCAAATATAGCGCCTAGGCTTGCAAACCATGCAACCTAGGCCAAGTCGGCCACGCATGCCATTGGCACATGCCAACATGCTCGGGTAGCTTTTCCTACAAAAGCCACGGCCTAATGGCCACGCATGCCATTGGCACATGCCAACATGCTCATTTGGTAGCTTTTCCTACCAAAGCCACGGCCCTAATGGCCACGCATGCCATTGGCACATGCCAACATGCTCGGGGGTAGCTTTTCCTACAAAAGCCACGGCCCTAATGGCCACGCATGCCATTGGCACATGCCAACATGCTCGGCTGGTAGCTTTTCCTACCAAAGCCACGGCCCTAATGGCCACGCATGCCATTGGCACATGCCAAACATGCTCGGCCGGTAGCTTTTCCTACAAAAGCCACGGCCCTAATGGCCACGCATGCCATTGGCAATGCCAACATGCTCATTGTAGCTTTTCCTACAAAAGCCACGGCCCTAATGGCCACGCATGCCATTGGCACATGCCAACATGCTCGCCGGTAGCTTTTCCTACAAAAGCCACGGCCCTAATGGCCACGCATGCCATTGGCACATGCCAACATGCTCATTCACGGTAGCTTTTCCTACAAAAGCCACGCCCTAATGGCCACGCATGCCATTGGCACATGCCAACATGCTCGGCCAGGTAGCTTTTCCTACCAAAGCCACGCCCAGCCGACCACGCATGCCATTGGCACATGCCAACATGCTCGCCGGTAGCTTTTCCTACCAAAGCCACGGCCCTAACGGCCACGCATGTTATTGGCACATGCCAAACACACACGCTTTAGTAGCCTAACTTGCAAACCGTGCAACCTACCACCAAGGCATTCCGCGCATGCCATTGGCACATGCCAAACACACACGCTGGTAGCCTAACTTGCAAACCGTGCAACCTACCACCAAGGCATTCCGCACATGCCATTGGCACATGCCAAACACACACGCTGGTAGCCTAACTTGCAAACCATGCAACCTACCACCAAGGCATTCCGCACATGCCATTGGCACATGCCACACACGCCACTAGCAGCTCTGGCATTGCCACTTACACTCAACGTACAACCTACCACCAAGGCATTCCGCACATGCCACGCACGCCACTAGCGCTCTGGCATTGCCACTTGCGCTCAAGTACAACCCGCAACAAGGGCATTCCGCACATGCCACACGCGCCACTAAGCGGCGCCACTTGCACTCAAGGTGCAACCAACACTCGAGATATCAACACAAACTGGGGATGCTTTCCGGGGTTTTGGTTTGGCGGTCACGGCTTTGCGCGTACACTACGCTCACATTAAGAAAGCGTGAAAAGGAATAAAGCGGTCAAATAAATGAGGAAATAATGGTAAAAACGTTTTCACCCATTAACACCATGCGGTTACCACCTCCTCCCATTATTTCACCCTTTACTCTCTTCCTTCATGAGGCCGAGTCACGTTTCAATCTCGACTTGTATAAATAGGTCTTACCTATTTCCACCGTTCAACAAGTCTCGGTCGGGAGAAATATACTACACTCTTAGAAAGGCAACTTTGCAAGCTCTTCCAAAAGCTTTCATCTCTTGCAAGCTTCCCAAGCTTTCACTTTCGATACAAGTCGAGATACTACTCTCCCACTATTCCGGTCTCAACACCTTTCTTGGCTTCCCTCCCCAAATCAACCCTTCTCTTCCACTTTGTGACCGAAGCAAGTCCGGAACGGCCATTTCTTGGTTTAGGCCGGACTTGTACGGTTGATCTCTCGAATCTATAAAGTGCTCACGTGCAAGACATTTGTTTAGGGTTTGAACCAGTTTCTCACTCACCTACCGAATTTACCAAAATCGGCAGAAACGATTTTTACCCATAAACACCATGCACCAGACTCTCGTCAGAAAATTGCTTGTAAATGGAAGGTCCTTTTTAGGTTAACTGTACACTCAACAAGCTTAGAGTTCCCAGGTTCTGCTTTGATGGATGCGGTCCGTTGTGTGTATAACTTGTGTATATAACTTATCTTTTGTTTTATAATGCCAGTGATGCCTCTTCTCCTCCTCCAGTGTGTCACTGTAAGCGTATGTCGCGGTTTTGTTCATGTGTTTGTCGACGAAATTGCGTCTGCCATGGGGATAGTATGAAATTTCTCCAATGATTCTGCCTAGATAAATTTCTGAGGTTTGATTACTCGTGAACATGATTTACAAATATCGTATTTCCTTGAAGTGTATGGCAGTCCAGATTTATAATCCATATTAGTGTATTATATAACTTGTGTACTTTTCAGTATGCATTGTTACTCTATGAATACCTTATTATATGGGAAGTATTTAGTTTTGATTCTGTCTAAAAGTATCAATTATTTGGTACCCATTTTAATTTATATGACCTTTTGGATCTGCTTCCCATTTGAATTTATACAACCAACAGACTGAACTACCCAATTTATTTTATACAACCTTCTCAAAGGGGTACCCGATTTATTTCATGAGACTTTCGGAAAACCAATATATGCTTATTTGTTATCTGGACAGTGTATTTTATGAAAAAAATGTACGAATACTAAGTAAGCCAATAAAAATAAAAATCACCATTCATGATGACAAAGCTATGTTCTACCCCCGAGTTAAAGGGATCAATCAACAAACGACCACTGAGTTAAAGGGATAAATCAGTGAACCAGTCACACTCCATGCCATAGCCTTTCTTCATATCCCAGTTGAAAATAATAGCTCACCCATTACAAAATGCAGTAAGAAGGAACACCTAAAATATTATGCTCTTAAGAGTTAAAATCTCCGAAAGAACACTTAAAATATATGACAAAGGGTTTTCTTCATCGATAAAATATTTCGAACAGGCGAAGGGAACAATCGTTTGTAAGACTTGACTTTGCCCAAAACAAGGTCCGGCATTGTTCTCGCTTTCCTTTCCGAAATTTGATGATTAGCTTATCATTGCATTATGTAACTCACAAGCAACCACCGAGATGTATAATTGTCTATCATTAGAGAAGTAAATCAACCCAACTGCAAGCAACCCTGCAGATGTATAATTGTTCCATCATTATATAACAACACCAGCTGTACAAACAAACTTGGTAAAGGTTGACATCTAATCGTAAACACACAATTAGAAATATATAGTTAGAAATTTAAGAAAAATAAAATTTAGATAGAGCTATGGTGTTACCTATACTACACTCAGCGTGCCATTCTCTTTTCATGCCCGATATCAACATATTCCATTTGTGATTCATTATTTCTCTAAATTGAGTCAAGGGCTTTCATTGTGTCGCATCCTTAAAACTAAGGCGTTGTCGAGTTTTGTCAATAGGAACTGGTCTTGAAACTAAGGTGTTCCCAGTTCCTCAATATGAAGTGAGTATATTAATTACATGTAGGGTGGTTAGGAATCGCATCTGAGTGAACTAAACGACTTTGTGGTGCTTAATGGGACCTCACGTGTGATAGGTGTGTCCGAACAAAGAAAAGAGTCGATTCAAAAGCTATTAATCTTAGAAATACTCGATCGCCAAATTCCATTGTTGGATCCATCTATAGCAATCATCGAAACTCCATAAATAATGCTAAATTCAATCAATTATTCGATAACATTCACGAGCTTTAAAGAGATTTGGTATGATAGAAACAATTAGAGTACGTACTAAGCACATCACTAGTTAACCCCTCTATTTACAAGCATCATTTCTACTCTATATGGGACATACCCATATTATATAGTCTAGGTTGAAACAATTAAGAAAAGTAGTGTTACCTAGGATCAACATATTGGGGGTATTCGTGAAAGCTCGCCTGGGCTCCAAAGAAATTCAAGTGGCAAACTCTCGGATGAACTTTGTTCTTCAATGACTATAAATTGCTTCAATCTCGTGAGATCCATAGGCCAAGCAAGCAAAGTCATACCGCATAAGAGTGAACTTTAAAGATCCCAAAGAACTTAGACGGAAAAAGACTTTTGCAAATGTGTCAACGAACAATTTTGACAAAGACAGTTTGAGTCACTAAAGAACAATTTTGCCACATAGTAACCAAATGGGGATCATGTTAAGAAATAACCTTTAATCAGCCCAATAAGAGTTATGATCAAGCGAAAGGAAGAACCGGTTTTTCCTTTGTATCCTTAGCAACGCCAACCATATCACATATCTGCATTCTAAAACTTAAAGTTATCGTCATGGTGGATGTTAAAAATTGCGAAATAAAGTTATTTAAAATACGTAAAACATAATAACTGACCCCAAATTTCATAATTACTTGGATTAGTTTGAAATTTTCTCGAGTTTTTGGTTGATTGAAGCTTATTTACACTATCAAAGTGATACTCGAATGCCGAAAAAATAAACAAGAAAAAAGCTCCGTAATAGTTGCTTATCTATAAATCTTCAACAAAAAGAAACCAAAAGACTTCCTACTGACATATGTGAATTCACCATAACCACAATGTTCTCATGACCATGACCTTCTATTCCAGATTATACTATCATTAAGGTTCTTTCAACATCAGTACCACTCCGCCCAGTTCCATGCTCATCAATATTTGAAATATGTACCTTGTGGGAGAACTTTCTTCCCCACAAATTATTGAACATTTCATGTGCACTTACGAAGTTTACATAAAACACAAAATTGAAACTTAACATCAAATTAATATACTTCGATAAATACATATTATCATAGAAAATCACTATTATAACAAACCCATCTCTTTACACAATCAAACACATATACATCAACACCAAACCAACTCATAGATATAAAAGTAGAGATATGTGAAGAACATTACCTTATAGTCTATAGAACTTCTCTGTTTTTTTCTATGAATACGATGATGAAATTGATCAATTCTGATTGATGTAATCGAAACTTTGAAGAAGTCTGAACTATCCATTTGTTCGTTTGAGTGTACTTCATCGAAATTGGTGATGAATTTAATTGATGATCTAAAAATACGCCTTGAATTCGCAGCTCTACAAGCTTGAAACTCTCTCTGCTAGGTTTTCACCCAACGAATAAGAAGAAGGGACTTGAAATTGAGAGAACGAAGCAAAAGAAGGATGTGTTTGCCCACACCGGGTTCGGGTTTATCTTATCTTATTCTTTTAATTTACCCACAGGTCTAGTTAAGTTAAAAACTTAAGGGACTCCAACGTCATTACACACCGATCCTGTACAACCAGAACACCCATTTAACTCTGTCCGTCAATTTTGATTGACTCAAAAGTTGTCCGTCTACGGGGGAAGATGGAAACCATTGGATTAACATGACGATTTCTCCAATGGAGCTAACAAAAGACAGTTCCTGCAAACGGATAAAGAAAAAAAGATAAATTTTTGAAGTTGAGAAGATGCAAATATCTTCAGCTTCAACTAGCTTCCGAGTTAGGGTTTTACAGTTAAACCCTACAAAAAGCAGATACGATGACTCGGTTATCAGTATTGGTACCCCATCTGTTCCAACTTTACCTTCTAATGTTGATTTCATTTCCAGTCCTGCAAACCCATTTGTAAAACATTGCTTAAAGCTCCGCCAAAGCTCGTCTTATCGGCATTCTCATTCCTCTGTTATTGTTGTTGGTACAAACCCCATCAGGTATTTTTCTCTATACCCATCAAAATTGCTTCACTTTTTCCTCTTTTCTACTACTTATCAAGTAATAATCAACTAATCTGGTGTAGGGAAATTACCAATTTCAAGAATTGGTAGAAGGAAAACCTACTACTGTGGATTGTTTACTTGTGCTGGATGGTGTTGAAGTTCCTAAAGGATTGTCTTATTCATCTATGCGTATTGTTCGTGTGAGTTCTACCGTGATGAAAAAAAGTATCTGGGGTTCAATCAATCGATTCTATTGAAGCAATAGCTCTAATGAGAATTCCAACCAGTTTCTGCAATCTAAATGATAACCAAAGAGAAGCTGATGTTCATAATTTGCTCCCCTTCGCCTCGTAGGATTCTAGTTCTTGACGGAATCCAGGTAATTTCAGCAATCTTTTGTGATTTCAGTTTATTGTCAGATTGTAGAATAACATTTGTATTTTCATCCACCAAGTAGTGTGTATGTTTCTTTCTTATTTACATTTTTTCATTTTGGCCGTGTGATTTTATGAGTGAATTAACTGACTGCACACATTACAGGATCCTGGTAACTTGGGTGCATTACTTAGATCTGCCATAGCGTTTGGATGGGTATGTTATTTTCTTAATGGTTGTGTTTTGAGTATTTAAGGACATCCTTGATCAATATTTGTTAATGGTAATTGATCAAAACAGGATGGGGTGTTTATGCTTCCTGGATGTTGCGATCCTTTCAACGACAAAGCACTCCGGGCGGCTAGAGGAGCTTCCTTTCAAATTCCTGTAGTTTATGGTAATTGGGCTCATTTGGAAACTCTCAAGAAGAAAAACAAAATGAAGATACTGGCTGCCCATCCAGAGAGTGACCAAGGACCGAAATCCTCATCTCCACTTTCCCGAGAACTTGCAAAGGCATTGATGGATAAAAAATTATGCTTGATAATGGGCAGTGAAGGAAACGGTCTTTCAGAGGAATCTAAACAAGCTTCTGAGCTCATTACCATCCCAATGGCAGGAAATTTTGAGTCTCTTAATGTTTCAGTTGCCGGAGGCATTTTCTTGTTTATGCTACAATCTCAAAACCAAACATTAGTCTAATTATCGTTTTTGATCTCATCTTTCCACTGTGCATAGCTCTTTTCTTTTGGGTCTCCCTGAGAAACCATAAAATCGGAACTTAAAAATAATATTTCATGTCTCAAGACTGGGAATCTGACGGCATGATTGCACGATGTTCACCATCATCCTTGTGCCAAATGATTGGGCCTTGGGGGTGGAACAGCAAGGGATCCAAACTGATCTGAAGAGTAAAGACTGCTTTTTAAACATTATTTATTATTATGCTTGTTCTTTGGACCAAAAAAAGCATGCGGGACTTGTTTTGTGGCCGATCAGTTACAATCTAATTCTGCTGAACTGGGACTCCTATTTTAAGATTCTTGAAATTAGAAGTATTTGGTTGTTACATATATCTTCTTGTGTTAATCAAGCCGGGTGAATTATGTTCAAGAAACCAAGTCTCCAAAACCTTATTAGGTGAAGAGACAGTAGAAGAGAATCAGATGAGTTTTCATTAACAAATTACAAACTTTAATACATTGTCACGAGACAGACTACATGTGTTAACAAATCACATAGAGGTAGTACTAAGATGTAACAATACAAAAAAGTAAACTATTCTACACTAAACTCACTATTATCCTCCCTCATACCGAACAGGGGATAACACTCTCAGTTTGCTCTTTAAAGTGAAAACCTAGGTCCATCAAGGCCTTTGTAAGGATATCTGCTACCTGTTGAATTGTAGAAATATAAGACAGCGTAATTGAATTTTATTGCAACAATTCTATGATGAAATGATAATCTAAGGCCATATGCTTCATACGACTATGAAAGACCGGATTTGAAGCTAAAGAAGTTGAACTCTTGTTATCACAAGCAAGAGCGGGAGGAGTAGGTAAGAAAACATGTAAATCTTTAAGCAACTGACATATTCAAATGAGTTCAGCAGCTATTGAGGCCAGAGCTCTATATTGGCTTTAGTAGAGCTTTTTAAAATTGTTGGTTGCTTCTTTACAGACCATGAAATGGGATTATTACCAAATAAAACACAGTATCCACCAGTAGATCTCATAGTATCAGGGTCTACAGCCCATTCGGCATAAGTGTACCCAGAAATAGCAAATCATACCATTCGTGAAAAATGACTTCGACCAAGTGTACCCTTTATATATATAAAGAATTCTCTTAGCTGAGTTAAATGAACAGTAGGAGAGTGCATAAATTGACAAACCCGACTTGTGGCGTAAGCTATTTCCGGCCTTGACCAAGTTAAAATCTTGAAGAGCACCAACTAAAGACCTATATTTAGTAGGATTCTAAGTGTTTCACCTTCATTAGCACTCATTCTAGCACCTAGGGGACAAGGAGAGGGACATGGCTTTGAACCCAACATGTTAGACTTCTACAAAAGATCTAGAGCATACTTAATTTGACGAAGAAACAAACCATTTTTATCTCCTTTAACTTCTAAACCCAGAAAATAATGAATTAAACCAAGATCTTTAACAAGGAAAAACTTGTTGAAGTAAGATATCACAAAATCACAATATTCAATAGAGTTCCCGAGAATGGTAATATCATCAACATATATAAGAACCATTGTTAATTTTGAACCCACTTTCGGACAAATAAAGAAGTATCTCGCTAAAGAATAATTAAAATTCAAACTAAGAAGGACTTACCGCAAGTTTTTCTGTACAAGCTCTAGGATCTTGTTTTAAGCCATAAAGAGACTTGTGTAATTACATACATAATCAGGTGATCTTTATCTTGAAACCCCGAAGGTTGTACCATATAAGCTTCTTCTTGTAATGTACCATGAATAAACGCATTACTTATATTAAGTTGTTTTAATGACCAATTGTAATCCACTGCTAAAGAAAGTACAATCCTAATTGTAGTAGGTTTCATAACAGGGCTAAAAGTTTCAAGATAAATCAAATCCTTCTAATTGATGAAACCCTTTTTGCTACTAATATAGCTTTATATTTATCAATAGTTACATCGGTTTACGTTTAATTTGAAACACCCATTGACATCCCACTAAGTTTTGTGAAGGATATGTGGTGATACTAGCATTATTAACAGAAGTAGAAGTAATAATAGAATTCCCAGAGATAGTATTATCAACAAAAAGTTTTGGCAAATGTAGAATAACATTGTGACGCACCGGAAAATTACGCCTAGCGCCCCGAGCGCAGTGCCATAACTTCCCCGATGCGCCATGATGATGATGCTAACCGGGGACTTAAAACTAGGCAAATGCACTCCCATCTTCCCTTACAAGCATGCTCGTGGAGCATGATGCAGCTAAATTAGCTTTCACATCGTTTCAACTTACCCTTTGTTCTGTGAAAGGTTTAAAGCCTTGAAGGCTATGGCCGATGCACCTTACATGCATCACTGTCTTCCGAGTCTTGTTTAAGAGAAGACATACCTTGAACTTACGCATAGGCCATTGCATGCCTAATACCCCTTCTTCACTTAGCTTAGGCATTGCTGAAAGCATGCACTTGTCTTGCTCGTGCCAAAGTGCATCAATTGGGCTCATGACGTACTTTCCTTAAAGCTTATGCAAGCTCCACTAACTTGCATATCGATGTATCTTACTTTCAAGGCCATGCCCAATGCGCCATTGGTACATACCTAAGTCGAACGCCTTGATAGGAAGTAGTATGAGCATCCAAGTAATTGAACGCAACTTGCCTCATCAAGTTTGGCCACAATCATCTTTTGCGTCGAACTGTCGAGCCAGATGATATGAGAGGCAAGTATGCCGCAATCATCTCTAAATTAGATGATATGAGCGACAAAGTGATGGACCGACAATGCTGCAACTCATTGCGGCTACCTACGTACCATTCCATACTCTAAAGAGATCAAGCACAGACTGTAGTTCATCCACGAAGGGACAGAATCTTAAGCCAACTCGTTTGCATGGCCTTGGCCAAGAAATAATGGTAATGGGCTAGTTCGTATAGGTCGTTCCGTCAAAATGTATAGAAGTGATGCATATTTAGTTTTGCGGCATGGCATAGTATTGCCCATGCTTAATATGCTCCATTGGCGGGCTACGTAGCTTATAAATGATGCCTAAGCATCATTCATACTTTTCGACTTAGCTTATGAAGCTTACTTGGTGCATGGTCCGCATATGCACCTTCAACCAACTACCCCTCCCTAGTTATATATGTTTTAATGACATTTTTACAACTTAGATTAGGGGAGGAAAATGACTTCACCAAGTCCCAAGGCCGTGATGGCTGTACATAACTACCCTGGCCAACCTGTAATGTACGGCGTGATGGATGTACATTCGATTCGGCCTCACAGGCCGGTTCCAATGTCCCAGCCATGATGGCTGAAAATTTCTGGCCGGGTCCAGTGAAGGGTCGTGATGGCTGTACTTATGGCTTTGGCCCATGGACCACCAATGTCCAGTAGTGATGGATGTATATTGCTAAGGCCACCTTCTACGGCCTGTTGTGATATTGGCTATAGACCAATGACTGCGTAATGCGTCATTATGTCGCTACTTTGTTTTAGGCCAGCCACCCAACTTGGCGTGAAGCACCTTTGGTTCGAGATTGGCTCTTGGCCAATAAAACTTACAACTTGTACTCTCTGGTGTGATATTGGCCCTTGGATAACATATCTTCGCAATGCGTCTTACTTGGCGCCATATTGGCTCTAGACCAATGTTACTCTTAATACCAATGGAGCTTG
Organism: Papaver armeniacum; assembly: GCA_023531295.1. Taxonomy (NCBI): domain Eukaryota; kingdom Viridiplantae; phylum Streptophyta; class Magnoliopsida; order Ranunculales; family Papaveraceae; genus Papaver; species Papaver armeniacum. The sequence continues at coordinate 21,074 of JAJJWW010006981.1, read as the reverse complement.
AGATGGAGCTTCATCTCATGCCATGACGCATCTTTGTGCATGCGCCATGCTAAAAACACGAGGTGTTACAAGCATTGTCAGAATGATGCAGTAGTGTATAAGGAAAAACTAATAGTACATGCCTAGAGATATATACTCAACCAAAGGTTAATATTTATATCCCTTATGAGAAGAACCATAACCTAAGAAAATACAAGATTTGCTTCTAGGTTATAGTTTTGTTGTGGTATATGGTTGTAACCAAGGAAAACATAGGCACCCAATACATTTCAAGAATTAATAATCTGGGTTTCTTTGAAATAATACCTGATAGAGAGATTTAAACTGCAAGAATTTTTCAAGTAGTCTATTTACAACAAAATTAGCACATTGAAGCGCATCTACCCAAAACTGATGTGGTAAGCCTGACTGAAGTAGAAAGAGTCGAGTAATTTCAAGAAAATGTTTGTGTTTTAACTCTGCAACACCATTTTGTTATGGTATATGAGGGCATGTCAATTCATGTCCAATACCATGTAAAGATAAAAAAAAAAAACCTAACTCAATATCACAAACTCACCACCACCATCGGTCCTTATTTTCTTGATATGAGTAGATAAAATATTCTCAACACAAGTTTTAAAATACGTAAAAAAAATCGTGAAGTTAGCTTTCACTTTCAAAGGATAAACCCAACAGAATCTTGAAAACTAATCGACTATATTGGCATATTACTTATATCCTGACATAGAAGTAATAGAAGTGGGACCCAAATATCTAAATGAAGTAATCGCAATAAGTATTTAGTAACATTTGGACATTGCAAAGGGTTGTTTTTGTGACTTCTAGCTAGTTTACATTCATTACGAAAAAGTTGTTAATTACAAATATTAGGTAAATCGTAAATTTTTACCAATTCTAGATAAAGACCGATACGATGGATATCATAATCGCATTGCCAAATCTCATAAGTAACTTTGACACAAGATAAAGCGGTTGGTATTAATGTGTTGAAGTGGTTGTTGATGTTGCAAGATAATGGATATAATCCATTTCGCTAGCCCCTTGAAAAATAGTCCTCCCCAACTTGAGATCCTTGACAATAGCCATTGGAATTAAAAGTCAGAGAACAACCATTATCTCTAGAAAATCTATACCAGCAACATTAAATATGTTGTCCAAAACACATTCTTTGATACTAACATTAGTATTTCCACAATCGAGAAATGGACATACGGTCACCAAGAAGTGGAAACTCTGTTTGAACCATTATAGTACGAAAACGCTCTAACATTATTCATATTTTTAAGTAAGATGATTATTTGCTCCTCAAAAAGCCATGGGATACCAAGAATACCATATTGAGAAGTAGATGCCATCATAGCATCAACATTTGATGAATTAGCATAAGCTTAATAGGCAAAATTAGTTTTGTGTTTACATACAACGGCGTTGTGTCCATACTTAATGCATATTTGACAAGCTGGCCTTTCATTTGTAGTTTGTGGATGAAATTGAGCATTATTATAACTGAAAAATACGTTTACTGGATGGCGATCAACACCACCAACTCTACCATATGAATCAAACAATTGATTTCTTCCTCTCCCCTAAAATTATTAGATCTACAGCCTCTTCCAGAATTAGATTGATAATTGTTGTTCTGAGATGAACCAGATGAAGAATTTGGAGTAAAATTGATATTGGAATTAGTATTGGCTACAAAGGCCTTGGAATTAGCTTTATCAATAGTGTTTTGCTTTGAATCAAAGATTATAATTTCTTCAATTAAGTGAAGATTATGAAGATTTCTAAAAGTAACAGTGGGTCTTTGAATCTCATAGTAGTACAAGGGTTATGGTCAAGATCACAAGGGTTACAGATGTCTTGAAATTGCAACCTAAAAATTTACATCTCAAGACATGTCATTTTCATGAGTCTGTGTTTCCTCTTAAAGTCACATATATCAGCTTTTTCTGTCTAGTTCTTGCACCTCTACTAAGGATATTACCAAAATAAGTTGACATTCTCCTTACACAAGTACATCCTGAATGCAAAGATGTCTCCTGTCAACACTTATCTCTTTTTTATCGGCTATGTTCTTTTGTTCTCATTGGTCTTCTTCTTGGCCCGTAATAATCCAATATGTTCTTTCTCTTTCTTGTAACTAATCAAGAAGAACTTTACTTTGTGAGTATAAGTTTCTCTCGCAACTGCAATTTCATTTTCTTCATTAATGAATTACAGATTATTAAGTTCTACTAATGTTGCGCCCAATGATTGACTACATTGACTACTTGATTAACCACGCGGCTAATAAATGGGCGCAAAACACCTTCTCTGATCGCGCCAAATGGTTAGGTGCACTACGACTTACGATTAGGCGCTTGACTTAGAATTACCGTGCCGGTTAGGGACTGATTCGAATCTAGAATTTTGAACACCATAACGGTCGGTTTAAATATACATCCATAGCTCTATTGCATATCCTCGTGTGCTCGTCCTAGGAAATGAGCAAGAAACAAAAATTGGAATAACATATTTGGGTTGTCATCACCAGAGGGGTGGTGGCGCAGTTGGCTAGCGCGTAGGTCTCATAGCTATATCGAGTAATCCTGAGGTCGAGAGTTCGAGCCTCTCTCACCCCAAAAATTTTTTGATTTTTTTTTTTCAGTTCAATCCAACGGATCGAAAACAATCACTATTGATTAGTCTATTTTACCTCTTAACATGTGGATCGTGACATGTAGAAATGGGGTCAAGCTCTGCAGCATTCACTTTGTGTTGTCACACATGTACACTGTACTCTAGAGTCTCTCTAGACTGCAGCAAGTAATTTAATGAGAGTAAAAAAAAAGTGAATTTTGTTTTCGGCGGGGGCATGTGCTGAGGTGAATACCTTTTTCCATTTTTAGTGCTCTTCTTTTTTAATTATTTCATTCGTCTTAAATAACTCTGTTGATGTTGTTCTTCTGTTTTCAGAAAATCTTGTTGAGAGAAGAAAACAGTACTCCTCCAGTCCTATAATACATACAACTCTCAAGTTCTCAGAGCAGAAGAACTTCAAAAGAAAGAGAAGAAATAGCACACTATCTAGAGAGATAGAGAGAGAGAGAGAGAGAGAGAGAGAGAGAGAGAGAGAGGAAGTCAGTGCAATGAAGATAACCAAGAAGAAGAAGAAGAAGAAGAAGAAAAAGAAGAGCATTTTGGGAGTTGGTTTCTCTGTCTCCATAGCATCAAAGGTGTGATTTTTCTCCTGTTTTTCTTTGGGTTTTCCTTAACATGTTGAGTTATATGGCATTGGATAGTATGAGCATCATACATTAAAGTATTAAGTATCACAAATGTATTCTATTTCTTATGATTGAAGTTTTTCTTTGTTGAAATTATTAGAGAATTCAAAACCCTGAAATTATTTCTTGAAACTCACCTTCAAATTTTTGGTCTAGTTTGTAAGAGTTTAATTTATGTTGGTGTTCCATGCTCCATCTTCAACATTCAATGTACTGAATTTAATTTGTTAATGATACACCATACATTTGTTTTTGTTTTGCAAAAAACTAGGTACATTATTAACTGGATATTGTTTCAAGTTTCAACTATCAATTAGATCTTGTTTTCAAATCTCTGTCTTTGTTAATTAGATGTCTTTTTCTTTTCTTTTTTAATTTTTCTAAACAAAGTACAAAGTTGAATTTAATATTATTATTGTATGAAGTTTGAACTTATGAGTTATGAGAAAGCCTCTCTGGTTAGCCCACCATTATGACCCACATCAATCTAACATACGACCGTACTAATGGACCATTGTAGGTAGTAGTACCCTATAATATAGGTAGACTGTAAAAGTCAAATTTGATATGACTTGGTCAAGGATTAAGGGATTGATTGTTCTGATCATGGATGACGCGTGACGCCTGATGAAGAGTACACGTGTGGCCATAACTAGTACCAGAGAAACGTCACCGGAATTCGGACTTTTGCAATGCAGCTGAGCCTGAGGATGAAGTGACACAATTTGTTTGGCATTAAATTTAGATGTGGGTGTGGAAATAAGTGTGGAGAGAGGAGGGATAGAGTGAATTGTTACTGTTCTGGTTTAGCCACTGCAACACTCATTCGTTGGATATCTCTTTCTATAGGCAGAGAGCTGACAACAACTTGTTATCTCTTTTTCTAACTTATGTCATTCAATTGATCTCATCAAAATGTATCTCCGCTTCTTTAGGGTTTTTCTCTTTTTTCTCTTCTGTTTTTAGCAACCAGTAGGACCAAATCTTTGAGAAATCAATGGCTGTAGACATTATTTGGAAAGTTTATGTTGGCCCACTGCATTCATATATTGTCACGTACCACAATCTTGATGTCTTTCACAATTTCTAATGTCTACTGATATTTTCACCTGTGATAGCCTCAATGTTGTGTGTTTGATTATTTGGTTTCCTTTGATTAAATTAGGACCAAATGGGACATTGTTTTGATGGATGGTTCAAGATGACAATGATGGACAGAGCTATTGAGGAAGCTTCATTTCTCTGTTGATTTATTTTTGTTAGCAATTTGATGATATTGGCATGAATTGGCTCAATCTTAGTGTATGTGTACGTAATAACCTTGTATTATACTACAATTATTTCAAAGTTCCTAAGGATTTTCGTTTTGTTTTTTCTTGTTGAAACTCGGTGTCATTATATTTCCTATTGTTGAGTCTTAATTTCAATATAGTAATTATAAGTTTGGACCTTTGGGGGCATCTGATATGTAAGTTCACAGTTATCATAAAGTTTTCAATTAGAGAAGTAAATAATACTACTATAATGTCAAAACATTACCTGCATACCAGAGTTGCCATTACATTGAACATCAAAAAAAAAATGTTTAGTGTGAAATACTGTACATGCTCAACTATCAATGGATCATACTTCTACCCACAAGTTTTGTGTTCAATGTCTATGGTCTCTCCATCTACGAATATTGGAAAATCAGTGCAGCTGAGGATTCGATCTCATCCGTGTCCAGACAATGCGAATGGCTGGCTGATTGAGTCCGCATCAAATCCATCATCTGATGATTTGCTATCCGCTGATGGGCAGACTGAATGTGGCTGGATTAGCCGAATCACCAATCCAGTTGGCAGCCATACAACTAAATTTTGATCGAACCATACAATGGTGAATTGTCTACAGGAAAAAATAAGTCTCAACGGAAAAAAGAAATCAATATAAAGAATGGCGAAAAAATAATACAATAAAGACCATGGATGAATATATATCATTCAGTTTAACCACCTGAAAAATTAGCTCCGACTATCTAGATTACATCCAATGTACTAACTCTATTACAAGTGCAACACCATTTTCTCTGACTTATAACATCCCTTAATTCTATTCCATGTGAAGAGAGACGGTTTATGTAGAACAACAAATCAGTGCCACAAAAGGAAACATTTCAAGCTCCAACACTGCCTAACCAGATGAACAATGGAAACTGAACTAAGGCCATGAAAAGCAAGAGATAATGATGCTTGCTGGAATCAGAACTTCTGACCTCTGCGAACAGAACCCTCTTCATGGTCTTCACCAAGAACACACCCATACATAAGCATGTCCAAGGCATCACGAAATAGTATGAGTAGCTCCACACAAGCCTTCCAAGAACCGCAACACACATCCCGTAAATGCATATCCAGCGTATGCCACAATGTCCAGCAATGGAGCCTCCCCCACTCCCCAACGAATACAATGAAGCTTTAAGCAAGAGGACTTGCAAAAACCAACCGACCATTCCCTTTGTGAACTGCAGACTTAGAGCTTCTGGGCTGAACCTGCATAAATGAAGGAGAGAGGAGAGAACGAGAGACAGAAAGAGTTACATACACGAACAAGACTTTGCAACTCTCGAAATAATCATATACTTAAGTTTACGAATTGTCATGCTCACTTTCCAGAAAGACCCAGCAAGAAGCCAGCAAGCACAACGTAGGTACCGAAAGCCATCAAAGGGATGTATAAATCTGGAGCATTTATATCGTATACTGGAGGTTTATATGACAGTCTTCCCCCCCACTGGCTCAGTTATCCTCGTCCAATGTCCCTGAATTTAAGGGGGGAAACAAAAAAAAATATGTTAAATGACTTCCAGAACAGAAAAACTAGCCAGCAGTAGAAGGGAGAATTCTAGTTCTTACCCGATGTAAGAAGGGAAACAGTACAACTTTCAGCTTGTTCCTTACGTACTGGTCATTCACTTGGAAATAGTACTGAGGATCAGAGAAGTACCTGCTTATCTGCATAATATGATAAACTGATAAGAACACTCTCCAATCTATTACCAAAGCCGTACAAACAAAAATCTATTACTAGAAAACTCGCTACCAAGATCGTTTCTGATCAATCAAACTGTTAATTGGTAATGAACAAGACATACAATTATTGAAACAATACTCAAAAAAAAAAAGAGTGGTGATCCACTTATAATGGCAAAAGTATATACACACTCCTTCCATTTCTACTTCCAAGATAATTTACATACATTGCTCTGCACGTACTCGAGCTTGATCCAAAGATTTTCTCTCCATATGCACCTAGTCCAGCTCTGATGAACTTTGAGCCAGCTCCATAAGTTGCACTGTCAAATGGATTAGGCTGAGGGTTTAGTGGTGGTCTTGGTCCCCCGCCTTGACCTCCCATATTGTCATACATTGCTACAAATACACATATCGAATAATGAATCATAAGATTAAGTCAGCGGGAGTAAGACCTCAGAAGACAAATCCACGAATACGAAACATCAACACAAACACAGATAAGAACAAGAATATAAACCATGCCTTTTTGGTTTGGTTAGTTATAACATTCTAATCACTAACACGTGAACATATAACATTCTAATCACTAACACATGAACATATCATAAGAATCCCATTTTTAAGCATGTTCCAAAACAACAAAGTGATTATCTCATATTACCAGGAACTACATATAACAAACATTCCAGTTTTTTCTGTTTCGGTTAAATTATCAATTTGGACAAACTGGCAGCTGGACCATTGCCTGAAGAAAGTTAGTTATTCCCTTTGGTGACGATTTGATTTCGTTTTCCAGTCAGACACCAAGCTTCTTAAGAATTGTCAAAGATCATACTTAGTATGTGGTGATTAAGAACGCAGTTGTCAATCTAGTCATTTTGCAGTATTGTTGTTACTCCTGTTTGCCTTTCAGATTGTTCAGTGGTTACAACTCAAACAGAGACAAAATCTAATCAAATCACGAAAACACAAATACTTCATTTCTAATTTCTATTAGGGTTTCAAGATTCTTCCAAAATCCGTAAAACAACAATCCTAAATAACCCTAAATACAAAATTTGGTCTCAGATCGTAATTATTCAAAGTATGACATAGGTTTTCATAAATCGTCATATAACTAAAAGAAAAACTTAACCTAATTCAAAAAAATAATAATCATGAAGTGAAAAACACGATAAAGAAAAACGCAGATCTAAATCAAGAGAACAAACCTTTTTCAGATGATACTGCAGCTCAAGTAAATATTCAATGAATTCTAATGAATTTAACAAACCAGATCTGATTCTTAATGACTTCGAGATTTTTTAAAGAACTGAGCACGATTTTTAGAGAATTTTAGAAGAGGAACTAGTGAATTTCCCCCTTTTTTTAATCAGGTTTTCTTCTGTTTAGTTTTCCCTTGTCCACGAAGTAAAAGTGGCATCACATACATACTGTTAAAGGCGCCGAACTTTAAAACGTGGCACTCAAGCTTGTACGTCCCCGATTAAGGCCTTCTCTTATCGCTCTTCCAAAAGTGTTGCTTATTCCCTTGATTCCACCTAGGGATGAACGTGCGGTATGGACCGGTTTTCACTTTATTCACATCCAATTCAGTACGGATTTCAAATTTGATGGACGGATCGGATGCAAATAGTCCAACGGATAATAGAGAAATAAAATCAACAAGTTTACACATAGTTTTAGAAATAAGACTACATTATTTAAGGGTTTAAAAATTAAATTTGAGTATAATGCTTTGAAGTTACTCAAAATTTGAGGAGGAAGAACAACCCGACCCCTTTAAAATAAGATGTCTTTGGTGTACTGGGGATCAAGTATGTCCACTCATATATATATATATATTGGCTTTATATCCGGTAAGCTCGTCCAAGTATGACATGAAAGAAATACTTATACCAACTTCATACTTGTACTGAAGAAGTTTGATAGAAAAAAAATGAACGGGTATGGATGTCCAATAGATTTTCAAGGTTGCATCCAGGCCCAATCCATAATCCGTTGGATTTCAAAAATTCCATTTGCATCCAACCCATTATCGAACGGTCCGGGCACCAACCCGCAAAAATACGGATGGTCCCGGCTAAATCCGCAGATTTTAAACTGCTAGGTGACCCTAACGGTCGAGTGGTGTCTCGGGAGGGTTTTACAAGAGGCATACCCACAAAACCTAAAATCGTGGTGCAATTGTATTAATCTTCATTTCCATCTTGAGGACTATCATGGGGTGCTTGTATTGTGTTAAGTTAAGAAGTTTTCCTTCATATTTACGTAGCTTTCATAAAACTTGAACTCTTTATGCATATCCCGGCGTAGTTTATCTTTGCATATTGCTTCTACAAAAAACATAAAAGTAGGTTAGTGTTCTTTTATATAGAATACGATTAAGAGGTTTGCATAAATCGAGGTAGTGCAGGGGATGTGAGTCCAGCTCTTCTGGAACGCCCCCAAAGCTAGCAGCTGACTAATCCAAGAGATTAACTAAATAAAGAGGCACTAAGGATCTAAAACATCCGTTTAAAAATAAGAAAGAAGTTATAAACAAAGATTAACCCGAATCTAAACCTCTCCGAAATAAATACAAGAACTCCTCTCGAGATGATACATATACAATAGTCATTTGGTTTACATAGAATATACAACAAAATAAACATAGCCGGAAGTTAACCAACTAACGAACTTAACCCTTGAAGCTTTCATTTGCAGCAACTACGATCTGTCTCAAACCGAAAGTGGGAATGGGTGAGCACATCATCCCTAAAAAGAGGTGCCCAAAGTGGAAATAACATTTAACTTTCAAGTAATCATCGGAATGATTTGGAAAACAATTCATGTTTTCCCAAAACACTAAAGATAACCAATTCACAGAGATAAACAATCATGTATATGGAACTAACTCCTTCATCAAACAATGTATAATATTCAATGCCAAATTCCAGCACCTAATAATAATATTGTGGTGTATCTCCCTAGCCATTGCATAAAAGCTCGAAAGAAAGTAGGTATAAATGAAGGAGCAGTATCCTATATACCACAGATGGAAAATCTTATTTTCCAAGCATTCAAATGGAAATTCTTATTTCCCAAACAATTCATAAAGACAAACAAAGCATTACGGTTCCTTTCCCGAACACGTAAAGATTAAAAAAGAAATAAATGAACTTTCGAATTTTAAACTAAATAATGCATGGAATACACAATCGAGATAATGCATGAATTTGTTAAACATAACTTCCGTAAAGAAAACAACAATAATCACAAAAGAGTTAAATGTAAATTCCCACCTATTTTGATGACAAGCCACGCCTACCTCGAGATCCACGATCCACTTGGTTCATCCTTTGAATCGATCGTTGTTAATATAGACTAACCGTTAATCACACAAGAACTCTAAGAATCTAGCAAAAATGGCTCACACAAGAATCATACAAGTCTATCTAATGGTTCTAAGCCCATTTATGGTTCTACACCTTTCATTATCTATCTTTAGAACATATAAGGGTTTACTAATTCTTTTAGGTTGGTTTTATTGTCCATTAATTAGCTAAGTCTTATGAATATATACAACTTTGTAGAAGAAGCCAAAGGTCAATTTGGACCATAAGGGGTCCAAACATCAAACTAGAAATACATGGTATTAAGCCCAAGTCCACTAAACCGCCCATTAACTAAGGTCAAGTCCATCGAGTCAACTAACGGTCAAATTGATCCACACGGAGTCAACTAACAGTCGACGTCTAAGTTAAGGTCAATAGTCAAAGTCTAGTCAAAATAGTCAAGGGATTCAACTCATTCAAGATTCACTAACTTAGGTCTGTTCAAGTCTAGTTAACTAGTTAACTCAAATCCAGGATACTACCTGAGTCACCGAACAAATTGAGTCGGCTAAATCGAAGCGGGATGGCTAACAAGCCTAATACTCAAGAACAAAAGTTTATACAATCATTAAACATTTCATTCTTTCAAATAGAATTCAACAACTCAATACAACTGTAATTTAAGCCTACTGCCGGTCGGCGGTTCCAAGCTTCTAAAGACAAACACTAATTGCAACTTTATAATCTCCACCAAACTCAACTACAACCACTTGCGGGTCTAACTCATAACTCAACCTCACCTTAGTTTATAACCCAAGCTCTATGTACTTCAACATAACCTAATTCAGATCCATTACAACCACAAACTGCACCTTCATAACTTCAGCAAATCACTCATATCCCCTGCAACTTCAACACACAGACAACCATCATCTTAAACCACCAACACAATTAAAACGTCATTGCAACATCATTATATTGACACTGACCACTCAATATCATCATCATCTCCAAAATCTTAACATACATCTTCACATATCCTCTATTAACATACTTTCAACTCCTTCCCTGCATTCCACAACACCACAACAACAATAATAACACCACCACTACCTGTAACTCCCATTCATACATCATCTACTCAAACACCCAAACCATAACAACTCCAATCCACTCAAACCTAAACAAAAACACCTTCCTTAACTAAATTCATATATACACACACATACAAATATCCATTAATAACAGTTCCATTTCAGGTTCACCCCCATTCATCCCAAAACTTCAACAACATCAATTCATTTTATAGTTATCTCAATCTCAGTTTCAATATATCTTTATCAACATCCATAATTAATTTAAATGAAATCAAAAACTTTACTGAGATACTAAGAAGTAAACTACCTCAAAAGACTCTCTCCCCCAATTGAAATCAACCCCTTCTTTAGATTGGTTCGACTCAGATCATCACCATGTAACCCTTAATCCACAGTTCATCACAACCAATTCCCAAAATCTTCACTCAAACATAATCATAACCCTAACTATTAATTTTAATCAATTCTTCAACCTTAAACTCTAATTCATGTAAAACCCATCTTCAATTGCCTCTTAATCATCATTAAAACGAATCCCAAATTCCTAATTCTTATCCACGAGAACCCTAAATCAACCCCTAACTTCTTGATTCAAACATCAAAACAATCTACAAGCAATTAACATCAACCCTCTTAATCTTCATCTATCTACAAATTAACCCATCGATTCACCTATAGACTCAAATTCATTCTCAAAATCCTGATTTCGAGTTACAACAAAGATCAATTGTTGGGTCCTTAGTCCTATTAGTTAGATGGGGCTTAATTGGGTAGTTTATAAGTCAATGGGTTCCCTCATCTAGTCAACCGATTTTTGAGTTGAGTTCTACCCATGGGCTTATGATTTGTTGGGGTCGGTACCCTAACATTTGGTATCGAGCCAACCACCACGACCCATGCCCGCTCACGCGGAGGGGTGACCTATAGGCTACATTAAAGTGTTGGGGAACCTATGTATGGGCATAGTTTTCACCCGCATTGAATACTGGTAGTCAAGTGGAGCCCGCCAAAAGGAAAGGGTTATCGTAGGGCCGTGTGTCGATAGAGTGGGCCAACGAGGACGTTGGGTCCACAAAGCGTGGTGGGATGTTGGGACCTTAGTTCCACATTGGTTAGATGGGGCTTAATTGGGTAGTTTATAAGTTAATGGGTTCCCTCATCTAGTTAAGCGGTTTTCGAGTTGAGTTCTACCCATGGGCTTATGACGAGTTGGGGTCGGTACCCTTACATCAATTCCTTCTTCTCCCGAGATCAATTAACATACACACCACCACCAACAAACATCCCCCAATGTTTTCCCCTGAGTCTCTCTTTAATTTCACAAATTCTTCTCACAAAAGCACGAGCAGAGAAGAACAGGAGAATGAGGGGGAAGAAAGAAGAATGAATGAAGAAGAAAAAGAAAGAAGAAGAAAAGAAAGAGAATGAGAGTTATCCTCTCGATACGGGTAGATAAGTCAGACCAATAATATTAAGGCACCCAGAAAATTGATACAGGCAGCCAAGTGGTTTAACGGCAAAATGACTATTTTGCCCTTCGAAGCTATTCTTGATGAAATCTTCTTCGTCGATATCCTCAATGGCACGTTCAAGTAGACCATTCCACGTAACTTTTCGAGATCTATTCAACGATATTAGTTTCCGTATCTAGATATTTGTTAGATTAATTCCTATAAATTAACGTTCAAGTTAAACTAATCGAGTCACCATCGGCTAATTCGTCACTTGAGTGGTCTAACAACGATTGTGAGCTTGAGGGTCTTTACATTTCTCCTGGTCTCTATTGTGGCGTAGTACGTATGGTCAGAGGTGAAATCGGTAAGATGTGCTCATTTGTTCGTGAATGTTCATTGCTCGAAATCCTATAGAATAACTTCTTGCTAGTTCGTTAATAAGAGAGCTAACTCCACAAATAAGAGAGGTATTGAAGTCGCCACCGACTAAGGGGATTCATAACGCTTTTAACTAGTTTGAATTCTTTGGGAAGACAAAATCTAGTTGTGACGACATGCTCATTGTCTGCTCGAAAGTCTAAGTAAAAAGATTCTAGATGATGGGTAGGTGTTAGGCATAAAATCATCGCATTCTTTGTTAGTTGAATACTTAAAAGAACGTGCAACATAAGTATGAAAAATAAAATCGTCTAACCACTACTATGACGTTTCTTTTGGTCCATATTATGATATATATACAAAGCCAGTACAGTAAATCGAATTGAATATGAAACAAACATCACAAATGAACCTAATTTGGAAGAGATTCATCAACAATATGACTAAGATTGTATTTGAGTTGCAATCCCAAATGTTGAATCTTCAAATTGAGACTAAGAGTGTTCAGTCGCAATCCAAAACATTGAAACTAAACCAAGATTAAGAGTATTTCAGTCATAAATTGTGTATATGTACAATAGTCATCTAAACATTGAATCCAATACCACATGAAATTAGCACTAAGATTAAGAGTATTTCGAGTCACATATTGTGTATATGTACAATAGTCGTCTAAACATTGAAGCCATTACCACCAATATTTGTTGTTGTTGTGTCATACTACTAATAATTATATGAAATCTCTAACATAACAAACTTATCACAAAGACATACCACTAAGATATCAACATTGGACGTCGCGACTTAGATTGGAAACCTTATTACCCCGCTTTCACTTTCAAATTTTTCAATTTCGTTGCAATTATATATTCTTTCAATTTTATGAGTCACTATTGCAACTTATTGAATTCTAGTTTCCCGAAATTGAAAATCAATATATTTCATTAAACATTAAATCCACTGAAAAATAACTTGTAGCTCATTTAATTTCAATTTTTCTAATTTCTACGAAATTATCAAAACCCTAAAAAAATAACCAAAATTCAAATAAATGAAGTAAAGGAATCAATAATTTCATAAGTATAAAGAATTAAAAATACATGTAACCTTAGTTCGGTTTACCGCCTCAATTTGACTTGTTGTAATTTCCTTTAAATCAAGCATCAACACATCATCTTGAATACAAAATATATGTTAATACTTAGTAACATTCACGATTTTCCTTTTTAATTCTAAGTTGTGGTCTCTTTCGATTCTCCTTGTTGAAATTAAAGAAGTAGACTCGAGAAAAAAATGGTTTTGTGGAACTCGATTTGCACTGCAGTGTTTTCTAATTTCACCGCGCTTGAACATTTTGTAAGGAGAGATTAAACTCGGAATCTCATATTGAAAGACTCATAGCTCTAGAAAGAGAGTAAAAAGGAAAACAATCATGTACAACGGATACTGAACGCGTGACCAATGTGTGGCTATTTAAATTATATCTATTCTACTTGCATACCCCTTTTAAACTTTATGTTATTACATAATATAAATTTGTCAAAGATGGTTTAGATAAAAGGATAGTTTGGAAACCCTCCACGGTGTGACACCAAAGCCACCAAAAAAAAGAGGGCTTTTCTTTATATATATAAGACTAATCGTAGATGGTGGATTTTGACAAGGGATAAAATCAGAAACCATAATTGTATATGCTCCCGATCCAAAGAATCGATGAGTACCGAGGATCATGCCTCTTATCGAAGCAGAAAGCTCATGCCACAAGAATCTCCGACTAAGAATACCGCTCTCGTAGTATATGTAAATATGTAGTCTCCCAGCTGAGGCAATGGCATATCTCGTGAATACTGAGCAATTTCAGTAATACTTCTATATATAATCGAAAAGATTGGACCGGCTCCTGACAAATTGCTCCGCTAGAATAGAAAGCGATAACGCTACTCAGATGTAACAATGTTTTCCCCGATATAAAAAAAATATGACGCCCAAAAGCAAGCTCATATCCCACTCAATTCCGAATAATTAATGCTCCTAGATTTATCGTACTAGTATAGAGCCATCAATTAATTATTCTTAAAATCATTATATTCATTAACTGAATCCAACTCGGAAAATATTCAATGTTTTTCATAATATTTCATTACTTCAATTTATGGTTCTTCCCGAGATAATTACATGGGTTAGTAATAAATATTCAACACACGGAGCGTCTGAGCAACCTTCGAGTAAGCCCCGACCAAATGGTGCAAGTGTACTTAGCAATAATGCACTAATGAGCATCCGAATGCCGAATGAGTATTTCAAAATACGACGAGATTGACGAACCTATGCAAAATAGGAAAGAAAATAATAAATAATAAAATATTAACCAAGGCGCTCGAGGGACTCAGGCCCCACCGCCGGCGGTCGTGCGTGACCGTGACTCCACGTCCAAATTCTCGTATTTTATCATATTTTTATTATTTTCATTGATCCTCATGAAAATCTCTTCATTTGAACAAATATCCTTTGTTTTAAGGAAACTCCTCGATTTCATGGTGTTTCCTTCGCATCAAGGGAATAATATAAAATTGGGAAAGGTGGACTGGGACCGTGTCTACTAGCCGGCTATGCCCTAGTTGTGGCCGTCCCACACCTCATGATTCCTTATTATTTTATTATTATTTCCCTAATCTCATGAAAACTCTTTTGATTTCATGATATTTCCTTTAAATCATGAAAAATAATATAAAATTAGAAAATCGTGGGGACCTGGGCCCCAGCCGGCCTTGCACATCCTTATTTCATTATTATTATTATTTTTATGTTTCCTTGATCCCATGGAATTCCTTGATTTCATGATATTTCCCTTCAAATTATGAAAATTCCTTCAAATCATGGAAATACATAAAATTAGAAAATTCACGGACCGGGCCCTAGCCGGCCGACCATGCCCAAGACGGTCCCACACACCCTTATTTTTATTATTATTATTTCCTTCATCTCATGGAAACTCCTTCACTTGAGAAACCTTTGATTTCAGCAAAACTCCTTAGTTTCAACAAACTCCTTGATTTTATGATATTTCCATAAAATCATGAAAATATAATAAAAATTAAGGAAATGCTATGGGATGTGGACCATTGGCAGGTGGCCATGCCTTGGCCATGGTCCCATACTTCATGATTCCTTCATTTTATTGTGTATTTTTCATCTCATGAAGTTTCCTCGATTTAAACTCACGATTTCTTCATATTTTCCCAAATGATTGCTAAAACGCACATCGAGAGAAAAATCAAAATTCTGGGGCGAGACGAACACTTTGGTGACATGAGCATATTACCTTGACCGACCAGGGTTGGCTCTTTGGCTTGCAAGAGGCCGGTCCCTCATATTTTCATCATTTGACCTAATTTGTTCATATTAGGTCTGAACTCTTAGAACAATTTTGGAATTTCATGAAACGTCGTCATTCGATCCTTGATCACCCAGGGACGGTTTCATGACACCTTGGTCGGTCCCTCATCTCTTCATCATTAATTAGGTTTTATCACCTAAGGCTCGGGGATGAGCATTATTTCATAAATGATTAAACTAAAGATTTAATCATCCTTTCATCAATAAATCAATAGGTCTTCAAGAAACTCTTCGTATTTGCTCACTTGAGCATCCTGGGGAGCCACTACATGGTCAACCACATGATCCCATATATCCGGATCCCTCCTTCACTCCGTGGTTAATTTTCAATAAACCATCAATTGATCGAATTAGGTTTTGAGTCCAAGGTTCATAATTCCATATTCAACGCTTAATAATTACAGTTGATTTCGATCAACATCTTATTAATTATACTCGGTTCGGTTGCCGGTATTCCGATTTAATACTTTATTTTGGTCATGCTACCAATAATTTCATCAAACGAGCAATATTTGCTGAGATTTAGCAATATTTGCTCGGATGAGCAATATTGCCTCAAACTAGGAATATTGGTTCATGATAAGCACGTATGTCTTACATTTTATACCCATATTTGTATTAGCTATGACTCAATATCTGGCTAACAACATTATTTTAGTGTTTTTACGAAGTACAAGTAATTCTGACCGTTATCGGGGCAAAACAACTAAAGCATTGGGTATATGCACATTAAAAATGACAAAATGTAAATTTGCTGTGGTATTTTCGTATATCAAAGAAAGATTCGTAGCGGAGAATGATGCATTTGGTGTGCTTGACTACAATATGGCTTTCAAACATTGGGCGTGAAAAATGAGATTTGGGCGACTTTCTTTTCATTCAGACGGAATATATTTTCATTTCCTAATAATGATCATGCCACAAATGAGAGGGATTATGGGATATATATTTAATTCCATTGCTATATAATATAAAGAGAGAAGAAGAAAATAAAGTGGGTCCCGTTTGCATATATCTATGAGGTAAATGACATTTTATTCTCTTTAATTGTCGATTGATACTATAATATATTTTGCAAGAAGAAGATATTCAATTAAATGGGGAATAATGATAAAAGAGCACTATTACCTTGTATATGAAATGAGAATATCGGTCATTGTACTCTATAATGTCACAGTTATGGAAGTGGACTGGGAAGGAAACTAATCTTCTCATATTTGTAATTATTTAATGTTTGGACACGTGGTGATCACTAATTGGTGACCTCATGAGTATGATGCGATGAAGTTGCCATTTTGGGAAAATGAGATCCGAATATCCACTAATTAATGGAGTGCAAGATTTGCATTTTTTGGGCATGGGCGAAAGGAAGAGATAAAAGGAAAGTGGGTAAGGATCAAGCTGAAGAAGTCGTCGACGGGGAATCAAGCAAGGATGGAAGAAAAATAAGCTGGGTGACAGCGGTTTTTGTTTCTTATTGGTCATTTATTTGTGGTGTAGATTGCAATATCGCAAACCCCAATACCCTTATGAAATCCATGAACGACACACTATGAAGATATCACGAGATTGGTAATAAAATGACGAAACGGATGACGACGGGGTACAATACGAAAAGATGTGAAGACCTAGCGAGATTTAGGAGTGTTGCGAGATTTAACATTTGAATACTTGTGAGAGTGTCGCAAGTCGAGATCCAAAAATAAAGGACAACTTTAGCTGTCATCCACTATGTAATGTCCTATATAAAGAGCCGAATAGTCTTAAGAAAAAGGGAGATGTTTTTCGAGTGTTGAGCAAGTCATTAAGAGAGAGAAAAGTCCGGGCGTTTGTGAATTCTTTAGTTACTTCCTTTTCATCTTGTAACATTTGTGAGATTAATCAATAAAGATTATGATTGTTCATCTTAAAATGACTTGATTGTGTGAATTCTTATGAGGGGGTGTAGTGTAGGATTTCACGTAACTTATATATGGCGCCAAAACTTGAGGGATTGAAGATTGATATTGTGATTGGAAAGAATTTGGAATAGAGATAAAGAATTTCATATAATTTTCAACAATTCATCAAGATTGAAAATGGCTAGAAGAAGACGTGCATCAAAACAACCAACAACCGTTAGAAGGAGTAGGAGACTTCATTGAGAAGGGAGAGATTTAAATGGAGGATCTTCAAGAATGAGCACAAGGAACAATGGAGAAAATCGAGTTCCAGTCTTTGCCAATTCAACGTAAAACCAATACAAAATAGAACCTGGATTATGATAAGAGTATACATACTTAGCGTCAGATCATGATGAAATGGGAGAAGAGCAATTTAGGAGGCAACACAAGAGAGAGAGACCAAGAAGTAATTGGAGGAATAATTCATGGAAATGAAGAGATTGCCGTGATTAGAAGCATTGAGGCAAACAATACATGAAGAAAGGCGGTTAGAAAGCGGAAAGAACGTGCAAATATGACAAGGCAAAATCATGAGTTGAGGATGGAAAACATGAGATTACAAAATAGAAGGTCAAGAAGCACTACAAGGTCAAGTTCAAGATCGAGAGAAGAAATAAGACAAAATTTGCCTATAGAAAATGCTAATGAAGAAACGAGGGAGAGTCAGCAAGAACGTCGCGAAGGAAGAGAAATAGTGGAAGATCGGTTATATCCAACGTCTTTGCAACTCTTCAAAATGGGCAAAATGATAGAAATCAGGAAAATAGACAACGTCAAGGGCGAAATAACCAAGATGGCGAAGAAAATCAGGAAGAAGGAAGGAGAATATTACATGGGAGAGAAGCACAGAGAAAGCAACGAGAAATTGAAGATGAAATTGAAAGACACTACACCGAACAAGCACGTCTAGCTTGCGAGGGAAAGACTCAGGCGGGTATGGAAGAACAGAGCTTTCAAGAGTGCACCGCTGGGAACAATCATGATAATCGAAAGAAGGCGTGAACAAAATCGCAACAATGGTAATATCGATGAAGAATATGATAAAGTACAAAGGAGAGCCGAAAGGCGGCAAGAAGAGAAAATGAGAGACATAACGGTGTGCGAATTCATGAAAGAAATGAAAGAAGATCGCAGAAGGACGACGAAGAAAATGATGAACAAGAATGTCAAAAACGAGATATGAACGCGAAGGAGAGAGGCGAGTTAAAATACCGTGGATCCAAATTGGTGTAAATGAACAAATTTTTTGAGAGTTAGCGGAAATGAGAGGAATGTTAAAATAAAAAGAAAGAGGTAAGAGACAACTAGATGAAGTTATAGAAAAAGATGCGAAACTCCATTCACAAGAAGTACAATTAGAGTAATACCCCCAAAGTGCAGTTTACATCGTTAACAAAGATTTGATGGAACAACTTAGCGGTACAACACACATCAAAGCTTATGTGAGATGTATGCTATAATGGAGAACTATGATGGTGTATTGTGCAAATATTTTGCATCAGTTAAACCTGAGAGGCCTTGAAATGGTTTGAAGGTATGACAAAGAATACTATAACATCTTTCAACCATTTGCAGGCTATATTTTTAGGGGAGTATATAAGTAACAATTCCTCGCGACTCCGCATTGAAGATGTATTTGGGTTAAAGCAAAGGGTTGGCGAAAGTTTGAAACATCTAACCACATGGGTGGAAGCCAATGTGTAGTGATATGGTCATCGTGTGGATGATGAGATCTCATTCTATCATTCATTAACGCTATGTTAACAAATCAACATTATACATTCAAATTTTCGGAAATCAAGAATACGATCACAATGACTCGGGTTGAGAGAACTTCGGGAGAGGAGTATATTGCTCACGGAGGAAAAACAAATGAGATGGAATCATACCAGGTTGCGAACACAAGTTCAAAAGCGAACGCAAGCACATTTACTCAAGTTTGATAAGTACGGTGGCGAGCACCCCAAGGACAACAATAAAAGATAATGGGAGATAGTCAATAGAAACTAGTAGCTATGGGAAGTCGTGGTAAAGAAGAATTCGAGAGAGAAAGAAACTTCTATAGTCGTGGTAGAAATAACAAAATTCAAAGACTTGATCAGCCACAAGAAACTTATGGAGGCCGAGGCAAAACTATCATAGAGGACAAATAAATCACTGTGGATAATATGGGAAGAAATAAAGATGCCACCACCGAATGCTGAGTGTGGAGAAAATATGGGAAGCTATAATCTTGATGGAAAACATACCCACGCATGGAACATGGGAAGCGAACCACCTCCCGAGCGACATAAGTCATGAATTTTGCTCTTATCACCATTTTCATGGACATCTCAACAAATGATTGCGAAATATAAAAAGAATCATCTTTAATGATAGATCAAGGGAAACTAAATCACTTTCTAAAGAACCAAATTCGGTCTCAACCATTACCACCACCGCCTAAATTCACGGGGTAAATACAACAAAAGGAGGAGAAAATTTGTAATTGAAGTTGGAGAAAAGGCAAAGAATCTGCTTTGTAACCCATCATACATTCTGCAAGACAATTGAAGATTTTCATGATAACACTCTCGAGGGGTTTCGCAAGAGATGTCGATAATAGAGAAAATGAACATTGCGAAGACATCGCATCGAAGGAATGGCAAAGCACATTATCTCTTTTACCGCAAAAGAAGTACCCGAGGTGGAGAAATGCATGACAACCCATTAGTGGTAAGATTGGAGATTAACCCAAAACCTAGCGAGGATGAAGATGATGAAGCGGGAATTCATGGGCAAATAATAGAATTTTGATTTAATCTGAAGTTCCGTGAATATCCTTTTTATCATACTTACAAAACTATGGGAGGAAAGATGAAGATCTAATACCTTCAACCTACAAAATCTACTATTTTAAACGATCGCAAATAAGCCTAAAGGAGAAGCTCATATGCGAATTCCACTGAAAGGATTGTCCTTCGAAATTTTATTCTCGTAGTCGATGTGGAATCACCATACAACGCATTGATTGGGCATTTACCTGGTTACATGATTCTAGGTGTGGCATCGAATTTCCATCAATGTATCAAATTTCCTCATCCCGGGTATTGGCATCACTAAAGGAGATTGGGTTGAAGGAAAGAAGTGTTATGAAATTGATATAGAATCTTGTGAAGAAAGAGTCGCCAAGAAGAAGAATTGGAAACACAACATCAAAGATA
>JAJJWW010006980.1:0-23674 GCA_023531295.1 Papaver armeniacum | reverse complement strand
GAACAAAGAAGGAAGAGTAGTGGTGGGCCACTGTTAATAAAGTAGGAGATGAAGATACGTTTATCTGACAGTACAAGGCAGATTGTGATGCAGATGGTTTACCGCCAAAGGAAGGCAATATGGAAATTTAAATGAAAGAAAGCAGAGAATGCATGATAAGAGTGTAAAAGGAGATACAGATATGGTGTGGTTTTAGATTTCACAGAAGGTGTTAAAAATTCACGAGTAGCAAAACATACTCAAGAAATCTGAGAATATAAGCCAGTATGAAGAAAATCCCATGGGAAATCTCGCGGGCGAGAATATGTAAAAATCAGACAAAAATTGGTAAGAGATCCAATGGAAACAAAGCAAAAAATTATAAATATGAGAAAAATAATCAAGATATTGATGATATCTTAGATAGGGCCAGACCTTTACTAGGCTCACCTAGTTCGCGAATGATATTTACGCGAGAAGCGATGTGGACCTAAAGTCGATAATATAGAGATATCTCTTGACATGGCCTCAGGAAAGGTTACACGTCCACTGGAGACCTGATGGCAAATTTGGGAGTAAATGAAGCCCGTCAAGGAGATACCTTGGATTTCCAACTATATACATATAAGATTATATACCACTGGTTGGATAACCAGAAGTCTCTCTTAAGGGAATTTCGATCATGCAGCTGGTGGCAAGAGAGTGCAGTTGGGCCAAGGAGTGCAGGGCACATTTGGAAAGTGTCTAGAAGCCATTCTTGGCAAGAATCTTAACATCACACTTTCGGCTAAAAGGCTCACACATAAAGTGCGTCTAAGTAACCACTGCTAAGCCTATAGAAGTATAAGAGATAGAGAAATTTCAAACAAAAAGCTGGTTGTTATTGCAGGCCGGATCGGAGGAAGCTAGTCTTGTACTGGCCGTGCTCGCCTCCAGAGGCAGCCCGAGAGAGAGATAATGGCCAGCCTGCTTTTGCCCTCCATTGGGGTGATAAGTGTCTTAGGTATGATATCATGGATTCTCTTTCATGAGAAATTGGGCTT
This sequence comes from Papaver armeniacum, assembly GCA_023531295.1. Taxonomy (NCBI): domain Eukaryota; kingdom Viridiplantae; phylum Streptophyta; class Magnoliopsida; order Ranunculales; family Papaveraceae; genus Papaver; species Papaver armeniacum. Next base: position 22,652 of record JAJJWW010006980.1, on the reverse strand, counting down.
ATCATATTTGTGCGATGATCCACAGAGAAATGATAATGCATATGAGGATAAGGCCCGAAGTCAATGCGAGTCTTTCGCTGAAATCTCGCAGGCTTTACTGTGATTACGTCGCCCAAAATGGCAATCCGTAGGGCTTGCTATCTTGCGAAAGTTTGAGCTTTATCGTATTGTGGCAATAAAATTATCACTATGAACTTATTACTTAATGCAAAGAATGATAAATAGATCGTTAGTCAACAAAAAATGATATACAGGTAATCACGGATTTTATCGCAATATGAGAGTAGGCGCAATAAGACCTTCTTTAACTAAAGAGAGGCAAAGTAAGACCCATGAGAAAATGAGTAACAAACTGAAACACCCAAGAGAATTATTATATACAGAGCAAATAGGATTTGCAGTACATATACATGAAATATTCTGGAAAAATTTGCCGAAGACTTATGGCACAATAGTTCTGAAGTGAGGGCATATCATCATAAGTTCTGATTAAATCTACATTTAAGAAAACAAATAACGAGGCAAATACCAGAATGGGCAAGAGATATAAACTTATTAACACCTTCTACCATGATAGGCCCCCATTTGTCATAATATTAATTAAGCTATGTAAAGAAAAAAGGAGTTATTTCTGCCTTTTAACATATCTTTGGAAAAAAGAAAACAAAATGGAACTTGTATTTAGAAGATCCGAGATTCTGATGAAATTACAAGCCCGAGAGGCTAAAAAGGATAAATGTACAGATATTCTGAGAAAGAAAGAAAAAATGGGAGGCTATTTGGAATTCGGTTTCGCCTGCTTTTCATCAGTCTTCATCAGGACTCCCTCTTCTTCAGCATCCACTCTGAGAGACATCAGGGAGAGGAAGCTATATGCCGAAGTCTCATCAGAAGACAAAGGATATGAAGGAATCACACTTGGGTCATACATAGTACAATGCAATAGTTTGATTACTGAAAGCCCAGACAAGCATCATTCTCGAATTAACTCCCAGTGCGTTTTTATGAGATTTTAAGCAGCTGACTTGGAATCCATATCATTACGAAGAGGGAGTCTTCTTGATTGTGGCACCGGAACCAGGATTTAACTGGTGCTTATGCAAAATCTCTTCACGACCTGCGAAGACAAATATTGATGGGTTAAGTAATATGTGATTTCACAAGCGTGCAGTAAGAGGCAGATTTAACAGCCTGCTGCTGAAGTCTGCCCATCTCTTTAGCAGGCGGAGAACATGTGCTGGTGAGGCCCTCGCATTAACTTCCTAAGACGTTATTTGGCATTATCTAGAACTTTAAAAGTAGGCCCAATTCATACGTCACTATTCCATAGAAGAGGGCAATTTGATTCTCTCCTCTGGGTGCGTATAGCATTTTAGTAAGAAGAAGATTCATCCGTTCAAGTTGGACTTCAGAAGAGTTTTTGAAATCTACATTTATTTTTGGCACCTTAGTTATGGTCACAGTCTTTATCTTATCCTATAAGATTTGTGCTAATTTTCTTCCTTAAAATATTTGTTTTCGTAGACATACTAAGTATGGCTATTTAAATGGTTATGGCTAAACCTAAACTAGATCTATGATCAATCAATTTCCCTAAGAGGTAGAAATTTAGTTTGAGAGTTACAATTAGTGGAAGGATCTAATATTATTGGCTCAGAAGTGTTTTAAGATAGATTCAGGATGAGTAAGAAGGCATCCTTATTCACTTGGAAGCTGGGAAATGTGGAATAGAAGGAATAGTAAACCCTTGAAAGTTATAAATGTCTACAAAAATGATATATCGGATAAGAAATAAATGAGCGGGAGTAAAAGGAAAAAAGAGAAAGACATATACCATGAGTTCACTTTGGGTCTGCACTTTCAGAGGCTAGATATTTTGTCTTACAGCATGGAAGATTCAGCTTAGACTGTTAGATCTTTACATTGAAAGGCATGACTCAGCTAACCCCATGTCCTTCTTGCAGAAATTTCCAGAGATAGCTCTTTTCGAGGAGTCTTCAAGTCTTCTCAGTCCCAGGGGCAATGCTCTCGGTTTATGAAGATAAAAAAAAATTATCAAGATATGATTTAAAAGTAAGAGTGAATGAAAATACGAGAGACGTACCAAGGCGCAAATTGCATTTAGGAAATTTGAGAAAGTCATTTGGTCTGGGAAATGTGCTGGAAGAATCATTGCCCTCTAGCAATGAGCATCACCACAGATGCTTTAGAGCGCCCATATACTAGAAGAGGCGATCACTCTCAATTCACCACTGAAGATAAGAAGATGTTAAACAGTGCATTACCACCAGGGTTGATTAGATGATCCTCTTGCGAAAGGAATATATCATCTTGACTCATCATCCTCCTTCGGAACTCTTCAGCGGATGGGGACATTTATTGAGAAGAAGAGTAGATCTTACGTTTTTTAGAAAGAACTCAGGCGGTGAATTTCTTGCTGCCGAAAGAACCTTTACCACTTTCTTTAGCGCCAGCGACTTCAAGTTTCTTCTCAGTATGACACAATCTTCACACCGCGAGATGAAAATAAAGCGAGCAACAATATTGTTAAAATGGCAAAAGAAATATTTCTTACTTAAATACAAGCTGATTGAATAGAATATATTAGAGTACTGCCTTTGGATTCCTTCATGCTTTTTCTCGGTTGGTGATCTAAAAAAAGTTAATAAGATTTAAGGAAGATGAGGTGCAAGTAAGTGAAGTTAGGAAATATACCTCTTTTGCTTTTTCCAAGGCCAACAATGCGAGGATGATAATTTACGAGATTAACAAAGCAATCTGGAACGACCTCGAAATGCAAAAGGTGATTCAAAATATGGAAGGCCAGCGCGTGCGTCACGGAATGCATGAGAGACATTATTCTTGCGAATGTATCGATATCTGCACTTTGATATCTTTTGCTATTGGGGAGAAATATTTCTCTCCTTTCTCTTGATAGTAAGCCCCCATTGCATTTTATCGTTAGCCGTATTTTATCATCCCGCGTTTTTCAAAAAGAGTTTTCTCTGAATGCTTTTGACAACTATCTTTACAGTTTTGCGAATTTTAGGGTCGACTTTATCGGGGATATAGATAGCAGTGCTGCGATTGTGGCGAATTCAAACGTTAAGCGGATGACACAAATCCACTTAATTGATAGATGGCATCATGAGAATTTATGCGTGACAGAACGTTATAAAACAAAAGATGATGGGTTGCCAGAGATGGGAAGACTGCCGAGGAGTAGTGGCTAAGCAATTGCAGTTTTACGAATAAATATTAAATGATTTTCACTGAGGAAGAGATAGATGAAAGAGATTCTTGATTGAGAGATGGTAGATAAGAATTAAGAGCCCTTCTCTCCTTAGATTCTTTTGGGAGTCTCTCAGATAGGATGGCCCTTATCTAATAAGAAGGGTGGTCCTTATCATCATGCAAATATCACCCAAACACTTATACCCTAAATCCGTTGAGAAGATTATCTTCTCCTCTTTCCTTTCTTACATAGCTGAAATTGAAAGAAATGTAGCTTGCTATTGAGGAATCGAGAGAGATCGAAACCCGAGTGATGTCATTTGTTGGTGGTTGTACTTGTTGAAGATGGCTCTAGTGGTTTCTCTTCTTGCTATTCGAGAAACAAGAGTGGGTTTTCATTCGGGGAAGAAATTGGCAAGACGATCTTTGCCAAAGTTAGGGTTCTTGAAATTGAGAACAAATGAAGATGATTTGAATCTGCTACTTCCATGGTGATTCGAGAAGCGATTATTAGGGATTGAGGCGTGATCTTTGTTGATTTTCATGAGGCTAGGTTGAGTTGCGGACAGAGACAATTTGAATCCGGAAGCTCGTTCTTGCGGCTATGGATCTGTGATTGAGTTGAGATGTAAGTAGAGAATGGGTTTAAGTAAATCGGTGCCGTGGAGAGAAGGGTGGCGTCAGAGGTTCAAGAAATCAGAGAATCAGAGAATCAGGGTTCGATGCTTGTTGCGGTTGATCGAGAACAAAAGGGGTTTGGTGATTTAGAGAGTGGTTGTTTACAGCAATAAGAAATGGCAGTGGTGATGAGCAATGTATGAGATGAAATTGCTCGTGTTATAATTGGGGTAGTCATGATGCTTTATGAAGGTGGAGATCCTTTGTGGAGGGATGCGGAGATGTAGCTCGGGTTGTGAGTTATGGAGGTGCGATGTCTCTGTCTATGGTCTTGGAAATTGTAGAGCAATGAATTGTATAAGCTCAGTGCGGTGGTGGTAATTGTGTTGAATGAATGCAGGTGGAAAAGGAATTGAGTTGGTGAACATGGTGTTGCACACGGAGTTTTGTGATTGAATGAACATGTTATGCTCATGGTGGTTACGTAATGCTTGCAGTGTCAGCAGTGGTGATTATCATGGTTATTAAGCAATGTGAGTTGATGGCGAGTTGTGAAACTCGAGTTGCAATGGTTTGAGCCAAGGAAGCGAAAAGTGCAATAAGAGCTTAAGAAGAAAATGGTGATGTTGTTGTCGCCTTATCTCGAGTTTGAGGGTGAGAATGGAGTGGAAAGAGATGATGGTGCAATGAGCTACAAAGGTCTGTTGGTGTTGCGAGATTATTTGAGCTTGAACTGGGAGGTGATTGCAGCTCGAGATGAAGTATGAGTGGAGTTGTTGTTAACCGAATTGGAAGCTCGGGTGGAGAATTGGTTTGTGTTGCGATCGAGATGGTGGCGGTAGTGAGTTCTTTAATGGTTAGATGTATGCTTAGGTCGGATGTGGTGGATTTGTGTTGATGATGTGCAAGAACCGGAATACATGCGAGAGAATGAGTTCATGGAGCTCAACATTGGAGAAATGGATTGCGGGGAGTTATATGATGTTGCGGAGAGGCCGAAGGCGAGCTATGGCAATGCGGTGGCTCTCATTGGAGCTTGTTGGTGGCTCGGCAAGAAAAGGCGGTGAGGCGAGGTGTGAAGGAGTTACGAGAGATTATGGTGCACAATCATAGCGCTGCGAAGATTATGACTTATGCAAGTTGCAAAATGGCCTAGGCATGTGCCAATCGGGCTGCGACTGGCCGATTGACTTTCAGCTCGACCTCGACTCGGGCTTAACTACGACTCGGGTATGACTACGAGTTGAGTCATCCGATTTGACTCGTGATGCGGACTGACTTGGCCAAGTTGACCCGCCGATCCGACCCGTTGGCCGGTGGCCGGGCGGACTGCACGGGCCACCCTGAGATGTTTTCGGGTGGCCATTAGGTCAAATTCCGGCCATAATACCAGTTTTCCGTCGAGCCAAAAATTCGAGAATTTTCTATGGATTTCTCTCATGGGTGTGAAGACTTGGACTAGGAATTGGATGGAGGTGGGCTCAAACTTGGAAAGAGAAGATGGAAGAAGAAAGACTTGAATTTGGAAATTGAATTGCTAAAGGAAAAGGATTCTATTCCTTGAAAGATTTGGAAAATATTGAAGCCTATAAATAGAGAAGTTTTCTACATCTTTTTACACCCTCTACACACACAACACTTGTGTTTTTGCTAGCTTTTGAAAATTCTTCTTTTTAATTATTTGTGTGAACTTGAAAATTCTCCTTTTAATTATTATTATTTGTGTGAATTTCAAAAACATGAGTAGCTAATTTTCTTATTGATTGAGGATGAATTCCTAGTTCTTAATATATGATTTGAGTTTTGTTTCAATTCTATCTTGAAGTTTTTCACATGATTATCGTTTGTTTTTACTAATAGGAATGTTTATTCATTCATGATTGATTGATAGGTTGTTTATAGTGCACGCTAAATTGATTTGTTAGTTTAATCTAAATCTAGTATAAGTTAGGGAATAAGTAATCGTTCTCGACACTTTACACAAGTAGAAAACACGAGACCTTGCGGAGGGATTCCGTGGAGCAATTGTGTGTAAAAACAACGCTAGAAAGTGGACCAAGCGACAGGATTTAACTACTAGTACTAAACCTAAATTCATAAATCTTAATGCATTCAGGGAATTACATCTTGTAAGCGAACCTCAAGGTGGTTCTTTTGGATAGAATCGATAACTAAGCGGACTTGTTACTCGGTGAAATAAGGGATTTTAGGGCTAGCTAAGCGGACTGCTATCCTGCGGTTGGTGATAATCTGTGACTAATAACAAGTAGAAAAGAACATAACTTTAATCATTGTTTTGCAACGAAGAAGGATTCCTTGATCTTGTCTCTCTTATTGATTTCAACTTTATCTTTTAATTGCTTTGTTTATTTTCTTTTGCTTTTTACACCCCCTTTTTGTGACAATTTTTACAACTAGAATCTCTTGCTCCTCGTGGGAGCGAACTTGACTTTCATTATATTATTTTTAATTGAGTGAAAATATTAATTAATTTGATTGCACCTACGACACGCATCACTCTTAACCGGTAATGCTCGTGAACACATCTCTTGTTTTCTCGAGTCATTAAGAGAGCACGAATACAATCATGTCCTTTCGCACGAAAGAGTTCTCAAAATAACTTACGAGAGAGCGTACACCTAGTACAACAACATTGCACCAAACAACGTATCCAATGGGTGTGAGATGGTAACCGCTTTCTACAAGAAGTATTTCTTAGTATCCGAGCAAATCACCTTTTCGATTTGGGAGAATGTTCCAATGAAACAACGAACATCCAAATGATTATGTGAAGAGGTCAAGAATTCAGGCATTGGATTGTCACGATCCAAATATGATTGAACAACGATTGGTGGAATTATGCAATAATAGGATGGTGCCAGTATATCGTGCTATGCTGGAGAATCTGCAATTTCAGACATCCTATGAACTTCGTGAAGTTGTTAAGCTCGGCTACAACAACACCTGCCCTCCTAGAAAGAACCAGGCCTGCCAGGAATGAAGAGCCTCATGATATTCATGGAAGCATACATCTTACCAACAAGCAGTACAACCTTGACAGCACGTAAGCCATTTTTCATTTGAAGCGACAAGAGGAAAACCACCAAGATACAACATCTGCGCGTCCAAAACCGCCAACTCCAACCTCACTACCACGTGCACGACTATCATAATGATAAAAAAACGTCGGAGTATACCATATCCGGCTTGACAAGAACAAAAAATCGATGAGAGACGCTTTCAGAATTTCGTCGTCTCCCGTAAAAGAAGTAGTTGCATTACCGAAGGATGTCGCACCCGGGACTAAAGAGGTACATACGAACTCTCCATGTCAAGAGCTTCTTCATATTTGCACAACATGTTAGTTAAGTCATCCGCATGAGGGAACTTCCCTACTCCTCAAAGACACGATCCAAAGATGATAAAGGCAAAGGAGTGTGGTAGGGGATTGCTTCCACTATCCATCTCAAAGATCTTTGAATTTAGAGAGACGCGAGTATGCTATCATTATGATTCCAGGATGTCCAAAGACGAGGACATACTCAAGAGAGTAGACGCATTGTCAAAAACCAACATATGCAACGTCTATGGCGAAACGCAACGTAGACGCGAAGACGACCTCATGATCAACAACTCGTACGATCCTTATCAACGTTGAGTTCAACTCAACTCTCTTCCAAATTATTTCTTGAGAGACCCGGCGTGACAACATCTATCAAGTAGAAAGCCCAATAGATACTTGTGGGCGGGGACTGTCTCCTCTTCTCCCTTCCATGAGGAAACATCAAGAAGCTATCGATTCCATCATCGCCTTCTCCTCAATAAGGAGACGATCTCTACCATTATATGAAGACTTCCAAGTTCGTGCAAGTAGCTACCATGCCTCTCCCCCTCGCGGTCTCTTCGATCACGATTCTTTGCCAAGAATTGTTGTTGCTCGTCGGAGCTCCACCATAGCAACAACCACTACGGACATAGGTAATCCGAACTTCTTCATATTTTTCTTTCACATGGAGAAGTAATAGAGTCACCCCGGGACGGCAAGATGGTGATATCTTCATTATGGTAAACCCACCGACCATACAAGATACAGCCATATAACTCACGCTTGGGGACTGAGACTCAGCATGAAATTCCTTCACCGTCAGTCAAGGACTTCTTCAACACAAGAGAGACGGTCAATCAAGAAGCATGAAATTTGCGAGGGAAAATCAAACTGAAGGAGAAGCCGCTTCAACGCTCTCTCCAGAAGAAGCCGCTTCAACGTACGCTTCGAAGCCGCCCAACGCACACTCGTGACCGCTTCAACGCACGCTCTCTCGGAAGCCGCTTCAAGACTCTTTCCGAAACCACTTCGCGCTCTCTTCGAGACCAAGCCACTTCAACACCTTACCGTCAAATGCAATGGAAGTACATCTTTCAAGAAAAAATAAGCTCGGGATAATTACACATGGGGATCATTTGCCGGACAGGATGCCTTCACGTCCCTCAACCGGTTTATTTTTAATACAGCAATCATCACTGTTGAAGCTTTACGAGCCGCAGAGAATTCTCAACATGAAGACGTACATGTGCATCAAAGACTCCAAAGTACAAATCGGAGATATTTTCACGTGTCCAGCCACGCCATCGATTTTAAAGTGTAACTGGGGGCTGCTCATCGCATCTCGTTCTATACAACCATCTAAGATTCAGAAGACGATTCAATGGATGTTGCTTGAAACGAAGTCCTTGAAGACTTATAGCGGCACGTCGACAACGAAGGTCTACCAACTTGTCTACTTCACTTAACGGCTCCGAGGATTGTGCCCATACAAGCATATCATCATCGCAATCATAAAGAGCAAGATGACTGAAAGAAATCATCAAGCAGCCAATACATGCTTCTTAGGGCAAGCATCATTCGTACCACTGAAGTCAGCAAGCTTGATGACGAAACAACCTCTCAATCACCATCTCGTTGTGCCTAGATCCCGGAGAAAAGAAGTTTCGCCATCCGTAATTTTCATATTTTGGGAAATCCCTTCACGGAATCGAGAAACGGCCCGAGCTAGTGCACGCGGTACTCCCGAGCATTGCGATTACTTCTTCAGACGTGTCCAATCACATCACATGTGTTATTAATTGGAGATAGAGCCTCCGCACCTAACAAATACGACTCCTGGATCTCATGTTCACAGAAGCACAACACACGTGATATAACAAATGGAAGTTACAACATGAATGAGGGATTATTATTCGATCAAGACCTGTCTCTAGCCGCATGAAGCAAAGGCTACTAAACAATAAAGAAGTGTCGTCAACGCCAAGGCCAATGGTTCCTTCACTAGAGCCCTCTCCGGAGCTGCTTTAACATCCTCTCCGAAGACGCTTGACGCCCTTCTCGGAAGTTGCATCAACGTTCTATTTGGGAGCTGCAACATCTTTTTTAGAAATTGCTTCACTATCCTTTTAAGGATATTCCTCATGATAGAGCTCGTCCACATTAGAGTCGAGGATTATGACATCGTCATGAATAGTTTGAGATCCCAACCAACCGTATGCCTAATCTACCTGGAGCCAACCGACTTCATGCTAGGGGAATGCTCACTTGGATACCTCTTGAATATGACTTGTTCCAAAGACAGGGCTGACCTATATCTCCTGGTAACATCTAACTTTGTCTCATAAGTTTTATCTTTATTTGTCACCATCTAGTGCTTACCCCGCAATAGTGTAACTATTACGTGCTAAGCAGGGGACTTAATGTTGATGGTGGATTTTAGTTCAGGGCTAAAATTGTAAAACCAACATTTAATGCGTTGTTACCCTACAAAGGAAGAGCCATTTAAGAAGTGACGAGTGCGAGAAAACCTCTTCGCTTTATTTGAAGCAATTCAATATAATTCATGAAATTCACTCGGAATGGTGCGTGCAACAAACAATCCCAAATATTCTCAGAGTTCTATCAGCATTATTCACTAATGCATGACCTACCTAGTGTTTTCCTATGCTATGTTCCCCAGCGAACTCTCAATATTGGCATGACGATTAAATGTTCGCTCGCAACGGAGTAGCATGAATCTCCCGAAGTGTCGGTTGAGACTTTTTCGCGCATAAAAACACTCACACAAAGCTGCATTGCTCTCTAACAAAGAGAATCTCATATCGATGCACTTTTGGTAAGCTCGATCGAGCATGTTTAATTTCCTTAAGGAAAATCTAGATTGTCCATGTCAGTCTCAGAAACGATCGTGGCCGCATAATTTAACCAGCCTAGCAAGCCCTGGCAGGAATAGGCGATCACCGTGATGACCACTGGCGGGCCCACTAATGCCCCAACTGGTCGAACACCACACATACTTCCCAGCGCTGTCAAACGCCAACCTAAAGAGAGGTGGTCGCGCTTCAATACGATCTTAAAACCATCACAAATAGTCCAACTTCGCCAACCTGGTTGGACGGATTAGATCATCCCATGAATGATTAGGGAAGCGCAAGCATGATCATCAGCGGGCCCACTAGTGCCCTAGTCGATCGACCTGTTCGCAACAAGACCAGAGAGCATTAAATCATTTTCTCAAGTAGCGTGAACACGCTGTTTTAAGAAACCCTGAAATCACTTTGCGGCATTGAACAACTGCAGTAAATCAATCACGGCCATCCATTCTCGCCGGCCTAGTTGGACGGCATAGATCCGATTTCAGGTGGCCAACGAGATGCTAACACGTTCACCGTCGACCCAACTCCATCGTTGGTCGATCGACTTGCTCATAGCAAGCTTGGAACGCATAGAATCGCTCACCCAAACTAAGATGATCGTGCAGCTTTGAAAACCCTAAATTGAATAAGCAGCGTTATACAACTGCCGCTGATCGATCGTATCCGTCCAACTGCGCCAGCCTAGTTGGATGGCTTAGATCGTGTTTCAAACGATCAAGGAGGTGCCAACGCGTTCATCATCGAACCAACTCCACACATGACTGATCGACTTGCGCATAGCAATTCCAAAGCCCACCAAATCGCCGGCCCAAACATGAGTATTTGTACTGTTATCAAGAAACCTAAAATCGCTTTGCGACAACACATTACTGCCGCAAATCGATCTCGACCGCCCATCTTCGCCAGTTGATTTGAGTGGCTTAGATTTAATCTTAAGCGGCCCCGAAGATGTCAACGTGATCACTACGGACCCACCTTTACACGTGATTGACCGGCCTATGCAAACTAGGGCTCAATGCCTCGGAACGCACGCCCAAAGAGGGGTGGGCCACACGGCTCCCTAAACCCTAAAAACGTGTCAACAGCATTACACAACTGCCGCAAATCAATCACAATCATCCAACTTCGCCGGTCTAATTGGATGGTATAGATCTATTTTTATAAAACAAGCAAAGCAACATTGTGAAGACCGGCCATCATTCTTCCACATGAGGCGATCGACCAAGTAATGGCGGGCCCCTAGAGCCACCAAACGATCACCCAAAGGTGGTCGATCACGCTTCCACTTTTTAAGACGCTTATTCACGACTTATTCAATCAAGCTCAAAAACAATGATACTTCATACACATCGATTAATTTGAGCTGCTTTACATGCGTCGAATACATACATATTTTGGCCTCATAAACAACTTAGTTGTTTCACCTAATAGCACCATGCTATTCTCCACGACGGGTCCCACGACTTGACCCACCTATTCGAGACATCAAACATGTCACAAACTGGGGGATGCTTACTGGGGTATTGGTCTGGCGGTTTACAGCGTACGGCGTGCAACGCGCCCATTACGAGAACGTGTTAGGAGGCATGGACGGTTAACGATGATGAGGGAAGTGGGCAAAGGTGTGATCGTGTGACAATTGTAGTAGCAGGATTTCCCACACTACACCCCTTACTCGATTTTGCTTAATTAATCCATTGGAAGATGTAAGATCAAGAACATTTATTGATTGAATTCATGAAGTATTTACACAGGAAAATAGAATTACACTTAGAAGTTAAAACACTCTTACACTTTCTCTCTCCTAATGACTTGCCTAACCATTCCAAAAAGATCCCTCTTCTTAAAGACTCATCTAGCCCTTTATATAGGGTAATACATAGTGGATGACAGCTAAGCTACCCTTTATTTTCGGGAATGTCTCGCGAAGTGTCGCAGATGCACAAACATTCGCCCTCGCGACACTTCTTAACCTCGCTTGGTCTCTCGTCTTCTTTATGTTTTGTCGGTCGTTATTCATTGCGTCGTTTATTTTAGCTCCTGCGACGCCTCGCGACAGCGTCATTTATTAATCCCGCGAGTCTTGTACGTTGCGATATTATGATCCTAAATCTTGCCTCTTTTTCCTTAAATATTGCTTGAAGAGCGATCTTTAAGGAAAAATCTGTTGTGGTTGCAATCTTTGATTTTTGTTGATGAAGGAACGAGCAGAAGAATACTGGACTTGAAAAGTACGTACTTGCCTCTATTCTTTTGCGAAGTTCCGAAGCTTTGAGAAGTATATATGAAGTATCGTTTCTTGAATTATGCGAAGTATGAAGTATCCTTTGAGAAGTATAAAAAGTACTTAATCCTCTAAATATAAGAAGTATTGAATCCATCATGCGAAACTATCGCTCCACGTTCTTTGCCTCATGCTATGTTGCCTCTGTTCTTTTGTAAAGTTCCAAAGCTTCTTTATAGTATATATACGAAGTGTTGTTTCTCGCCTTCATGAATTGCGAGAAAATAATCAATTTACGTGACTATTCTCGCCTACTAGGAAATATGTTGTATATTTGGATTCTACTAAAGTTCTTTTAAATGCAGGCTTCCTTGGATTTAGTAGTGACCGTTTACACGTGTCTATATTTACCTCTTTTATCGGTGCATTTAATGTTATCCGGTCATAACATTTTTCTCCTCTATTTATAGGAGCATCCCTTGTGAAAAATTTTCCTTTTTCTTTTTATCTTCTTCATCGTCTGCGCAAAGTGTTCTTCTCCTTCATCGTTACTGCAAGTGTTTGCATATTGTCGTCTCTTCTTGTCCTCTTCACTACTTTAGCTATTCTCTACCCGGTTGTTATTCTCATGGCATCCAGGTTTGTTAATTTTGCCACATCTGGCTGATTTTGTGGTTGATCGATTTGAGATTAGCTTTCTTTGTTGAAATCACACTGGTATAATTAACTTTGTAGTTTTCTTTCTGCCATTGTTGTTCAGCAAGAACCATCCCAAAACTAAGTTTATCGTGAAGGACCCTCTTCTTTCTTTGGGCTCGCCATCGAAATCTACTTCGCAACCAGAATCCCTCGCACAACCAAAGCCCACTTCGCGAGCAAAATCTATGGCTTCAAAAAGACAGTCTGCAAGTGACAAGGTAAAAATAAAAAACATTTTTTTTTTTTTTTTTTTTTTTTTTTTTTTATCAACAATACGTTGTTGCCTCTGTTCCTTATTTAATTTGTCATTCGCAGGATGATAAAACTACTGGTCATACTCCCAAAAGGCCTCGCTACTCCAAACCTGTTACCCCCGACGTTCCATTTCCTTCTTTCAAACCTTCGTCTCCTGCTGCGAAATCTTCGCATGAGGATAATGTGCCTCCTTCCTGTGGTAACATTATTCGCGACAACATTCCTGTACCTCAACTCCTCATAGACCAGGTTCCTCATAGTAGCCCTACTACAAACGATCCTGCACTTCCTTCTGTTACCAATGCCCCTTCTATTTCTCCAATCACTTCTCTTCCTGAAACCTCTTCTTCTCCTAAGGTTCCTTTGACAAAGGATGGCTTGTCTTCTCTGATTGAGCAAATTCCTCTAACTCTCGAAAAATTTGGAGGGGATAGATGTGGACTTTAAGGTTCTTTCGGATCTCGTGAATGATGCCAAAAAGACTTCTGGCGATCTGTCAAATCCGACGTCATGAGATTTTAAGCAAGCACCTTGGTTCGATAAGGTCTCGCAAACATCTTTAGTTCAAGAGGTTAGTAAACTGAAGAATGATCTCCAATTTATGACCGCGAAGTGCAATAGTCTCCACCTTGAGAATCAGAAATTTCACAACATCCCCGCTAGATCGTGACAATCTTTTTAGAAAGAATGAGGAGTTAAAGGTATACTCTCGCGACTCCCCCCGTCTTTTTTTTTTTTTTTTTTTTTTTTTTTTTTTTACTCAAATTCTTGTTCGCCCTCCAAGTATTAAACCGAAACGAATAATGGAGATATATCAGATGGAGTCCATTGTTGAAGAAATTCGAGTTGAGAGAGATGGTTGGATGGAGCAATATAATCTCTTAAATAATCTTCATACTTATGCAGCTGATCAAATAAATAACTTGTCAAAAGAAAATTTTGATTTATCGCAAAATCAAGACTTGTTAAGTAATGATTTATCTCGCCTCTCTTATGCTTTGACTAAATCTGATTTGGAGTTGCAAACTTTATCAGATGAGAATCGAACTCTCTCGCAAGAGAAACGTTCTCTGTTGAATAAGGTGGCGAACTATTCACAGCAGTATGATGCTTGTCAAAAATTATGTGAAGAACAAGAACGAGCTAATCATACTTTGAAAAACCAACTTGAAGAAATTACCGCCGAGAGAGATAAACTTATTCAAGGTAGAATAACTTTGAGTGTAAAAGCAAAGCAATTCCAAGAACGATGTGTCGAATTAGAAAAATCCAACTCTACTCTTGCGACCGAAAATTCTATACTTGTTTCCAATGAAAAGAACTTGCGATCACGATTGAAAGGCTTAGTTTGGAGATTCATTTGATGATGCTATGGACTGTTTGGGGAGTAACTTCACGGCTTTAATCCAACATCTTACTTTTCAAAAGGAAGGTAGTCAAATTATTTGACTATCTTAATTCTTTTATTATTCCCATGAATGCTTTATCATCCTGAGACTGCCAATAATATTCGATAAAATTTTCTTTAATTTTGTGTATCTATTACGCAGACTCTGAGAGAAAGCTTCGCTCCACTATCTCCATCCTCAAGTCTGATTATGCTAAAATTCGCAAGGAAAACGGGCTACTCACCGCACATCTTGCTCGTTCTCGCGACCGTGCAGAGCGAAGGTTTGATTATATGTCCATTTTATAAAGACATAGATAGTAAAAACCGTCGGAAGGCGCTTTTCGTCAATTTCCTCTTAAAGCCGAAATCCTTGTGAATGAGATTTTCTTGTCCAAGTCTCTTGATCCTATACATGTTGATCCTCTGGAAGTAAGTGATGATGAAGTCCCTAATCCTCCTGATAGTGATTATGACTATGAAAGCGGCGAAGATATCTCTAATATTGAAGTTATCAACAAAGAGCTGACTGAAAAAATTGCTGAAGAAAATCCACCAGCTGGCGAGAATGAAGGTGCTGAAAATATTTCTGATGAACATCCATTGACCGTGAAGGTGAAGTGAGAAAATTATTGGTGAAGATGATAAAATTGATGTAGAGAATTAAGCGCTTTATAATTTTTTGCTTGAGACTATCTTTTTGTTTTGAAAGATTAAAATCCCTGCTGAATAGTTCTCTTATTTTCTTCTTCTTAACTATGACTATAATCTCGCAAGTTTATTCACCTTCAATTTTACGAAATGATCTTTATTCAGTCATCATCGTTTTGAAATGTATTCTTCATTAATGTTGCGACGAGGTCGCAGCATCCTTCAGTAGTCTTTATTTTATCTCTCCTTGTTGCGACAAGGTCGCAGTGCCGCCTTTACACTTTCATGCAATGGCCCATTGACCTTGCCTTATCATTTTGTGTGGTCTTCCAAGTCGGACCTCCCTAATTAGAGGTCTTCCCACTGCCACCTTTCATTGCGACAAAATCGCGGGACGTCTTTACACTTGCATATAAAGACCCATTGATCTTGCCTTATCATTTTCCAAGTATTTTTGCCTCTGCAGGGATATTTTTAGTTGCGACAATATGACAGGCCTATATATCCTTGCGAACACATAGCCCCATGACATTGCCGTCGTGCGGCGAAATCGCGGGGCGTCCGTACACTTTCATGTAAAGACCCATTGATCTCGCCTTACCCTCGCGTTAGTATTATTGCCTCTGCAGGATCATTGCACAAATATGACGAGTCTAAATTCTCTTGCGAGAACAGAGCCTCATGACATTTGCGTCATTTTGACACCCCCTAATGGAGAGTGTCGCCCTTATCATCTCCCCGGTTGCCCCTTCAAGGAGGCGAAACATCGGCCATACAAGACTAGCTCCTCCCATCCGGTCTTAACAACAACCAGTTGTTTTCGCGGCCTCTTATCCCTTATACCTATATGATTTATGGTTACGGACTGCACCTAAGTGGAGTTTTCTTCGGGCGAGTGCAACATATGCCAAGACTTGCCAAGAATGGCCGGGGTAGGTTCATCCATCCCGGCACTCTGGCTCAACCGTGTACCTCGGCGCCTTGAGCATACAACGACTCCTAAGAAGAGACCCTCGGTCGCCCAACCGAGGGTATAACCTACATATATAGTTGGGAAGCCAAGGTACCTCCTCCGGATAGGCTTTCATGGGCCCCAAATTTCCATGACTCGGGCTTCGGGAGGCGGTGTAACCTTCCCCACGAGCCATGTCGAGAGATACCCCCTTATATGACGCACTTTAGGTCTTACATTTGCCTCTTACGAAATGTTATTCGCGAACTAGGGTGTACGCCATAAAGGTTCGTCCCATTCATTTACTCATTCATCTTTGTTAAATCATTCAATCATTCAATCATTCATGTTTCATTATTTGTTAATATTTGTTTTGCGAAGTATTCGCAAAATTCCATTTCATTTGTTGTGTCTTTATCTCTTTCTTAATCGAATTCTCATTTTCCCTTGGCTGCAAGATTCTCGCATCATTACTTCAATTGCTACTTTTCTTCACCGCTTTTGTTGACTATTCATTTCTTATGCCTTTTGTTCCTCATATCCTTCGCTCCTTTATTATCATAACATTCGCTTTGTTTCTAGGCATTCACCTCGCGAGTATGTTCGGTCCTTACTTCTATAACATCTACCATCAGTTTTTCCTTTCTCTGCTCATCTCTCACATGTTGCTTCCAACCCTTTCTTTTGGCATTCCTTTCTTCGCGCTTTCTACATCGACCTCATGACATTCTTTGTGACTCCTTCCAATCTCCCCATATAATACCAATGCCATTTGGATGTGGGAATTTTATGCATTGATGATATGTTGATGCGACTCCCAAGATTTCATGAAGCCATGGCCTCCCAATCAGCGCATTATATGGAGATTCCACGTCAACCACACGGAATAAAATATCGATTGATAATCCTTGTAGAGGTATTCTCATGTGAACCTCTCCCTTTGGTTTGTTTGCGGTGCCATTAAAGCCATATATCTTGTATGTCGAGGGGATCAAATCCTCATCTTTTCCTCCCATCGTCTTGTAAGTATGGTAAAAGAGAATATTTACCGAACTTCCGGTGTCGATTAGGATTCGGTTGATCGCCCAACAAACACGCTTCATCATCTTCTCCATCAATGGGTTTTGTTTAATCTCTAATTTTACAACCAACGGGCTATCATGTGTTTCTCTTCCTTTTGGCATTTCATCTGCGAGAGAAAGAAATAGTCTTGACTGCCACTTTTCTAATCTGCGTTGTTCTCACCAGGCTCATTATTTCTTTATCGTCGCATCTCTCATAAAGACTCTCTTGAGCACGTTGTCATGAAAATCTTCGATTGTGCGATAAGAGTGGACGATAGAGTTGCAATTCAAATTTTTGGCTTTCGTTCCGATTTCTATCACAAATGTTTCCTTTCCTTTATTTGACCTTTATTACGTGCATTTACGGTGGTGGTGGTAATGTACGGCCTTTTTCTTCTCCTCTTAGAAAGTGATTGACTTCCCTTGATCAATCATCACGAGAATAATTCTTTTACGTTTACGCATTCGTTTGTTTGATGTCCATGGAAGCGATGGTAAGAACAAAACTCATGACTTACGTAAGCCTAGTGGTGGTTCCATCCCACAGCGTTCCAAGGTGCTTTGTACATCTTCCATCACAAGTATAGCCTCCCGGATCTTTTCCACACTAGCATTCGGTGGAGGCATCTTAATTGGTTCCCATACTATTCTGCGGCTTCTCGCCCTCCATGGTTATATTGCCTTCGTCCACCATAAGTTTCTTGCACATGATCTAGCCTCTGAATCTTATTATTCTTTGTTACGGTTATAGTAGTTCCTTTCTTGTTCAAATTCCTCCTGGTCATGGCTTCCCATAGCTACTATCTTCCATTGTCTCTCATCATCCTTCCTTTGCTTCTGTCCTTGCGAAGTGCTCGCCATCATTGATGAACTGAGGTAACAAGCTTGCGTTCGCAGCATTCGAGTTTGTGTTCGCATTGGGATAAGAATTCATTTCATTCTGTCTTTCTTCTAAGGCGATATATTCTTCCTGTAATTCTCGCAGTTCTGCCATCGTGATTGTATTTTTGACTCTAAAAATTTGAATGTATAACAAGTTAGTCGCGAAGAGAGCATTCACAAATGAGAGGATGAGATATCTTTCCTCAACCCGTCCTGCCATTTCGCTACACATGGTTCTCCATCTTATTGTCAACTGTCTTAAGCTTTCTCCAACTCTTTGTTTCAACCCGAATACATCTTCAATTCCTGGTCGCGTGAAGTTGTTGCTTATGTAGGCTCCCAAAAATGTAGCTTGCAGATGGTTAAACGACGCGATCGTGTTCACAGGCAAACCTTCAAACCACTTTAACGCTTCTCTGTTAAGCTTGACGCCTTGAAGTACTTACACAATATAGCATCATGACTCTCCCACTGCAACATACATCTCATATAAGCTTTAATGTCTTTATACGCACGGAGTTGTTCCGTCAAAAATCTTTGGCTAATGTAGGCAAATTGCATTTAGGAGGTATTCCTCCCATCTGTACTTCTAACGTGAAGGGATTCTTCGCGGCTTTCTGCGATGGCTTCGTCCAATTGTTTCCTTCCTCCTTCCTTTCTATTGTTGACAATCCTCTCATTTCGACCGATTCTCTTAAGATTTGTTCATTTGCCTCGGCATTTGATTCTCTTGGTCTTTTTAGCTCTGCTTCTCTCCTTCTACGCAAGTGCTGTTTTGACCTTCTTGCTCGTTATTTTCTTCTCTCCTTTCCTGCGATGCTCTTCTTCATTTCTTTCTTCAATTAGCACGCCATTATATCGGTTGTTCTCTCTTCTTGGCTGTCTCTCGGCTCTCATCTGCGCCCTCTCATATTCTTCATTAATATTTCTATTGGCACGATTTTGTTCCCTTCTTCTTTCGCGGTTATCATGGTTATTACTGCCGGATTGCCTCCTCCATCTCTTGATTTTCCATTTCTTCTCTTAGCCTTTCTCTCTCGCGAGCTAGCCGCGCTTTGTTCAATGTAGTGTCTCTCAATGTCATCCTCGATCTCTCGGTTTCTTCTCGTTCTTCTCTCCCATGCAAGATTATTCTCCCTTGACAATTTGGGTCATTCGGTTCTTGGAGTTGCATGTTTCCTTGATTTTCCACTATTCCGCTCATTTTGAAGATTTTGAAATTGAGGAATATAACGATCTTCTATTTCTCCTCTTCTCTCGCCATGCTCTATATTCGGATTTTGTGTTTCTTCATCGATTGCTTTTATTGGTAAAACCCTCCTTCTTTCTTCTCCATTCGATCTTGAACTTGATCTCACGCTACTTCTAGATCTCTGTTTTTGCAACCTCATATTTTCCATTCTCAATTCATGATTCTGTCTTGTCAAGTTTGCTCGTTCCTCTGCCTCTAGCCGTCTCTCTTCGTGTATTGTTTGTCTCAATCTTTCTAATGCTTTGCGATTTCTTCGTTTTCTCCGTTCATTCCTTGCTCTCCTTGTCCATTGTTCATCACCGTCTTTGCTCCTCTTCTCTCTCGTCTTGAGAATCGGATCTCCAAGTATGTACACTTACTCTATCATAATCCTCGGCCCGCGTTTGCTCTTTGGGGAGTTCGGTGGCTGATTTTGATCTTCTCCATCATTTCTCCTATTCATCCTTGATGATTCTCTGTTTCATTCCTCCTTTCTCCGATGAAGTCTCCACTTCTTCTTACAACCGTTGATTGCCCTTGTACATTTCTTCTTCTAGCCATTTTCTTTTCAATGAATTCTTGAGGATCTTCTCCAAATCTTTTCTCTGTTAATCCAAATTCCTTCCAATTTCTCGTCAATCTCTCTACGAGTCCACTGTTTCTAGCGCATATGTAGTAGCGAGGATTTCCCACACTACACCCCTTACTCGATTTTGCTTAATTAATCCATTGGAAGATGTAAGATCAAGAACATTTATTGATTGAATTCATGAAGTATTTACACAGGAAAATAGAATTACACTTAGAAGTTAAAACACTCTTACACTTTCTCTCTCCTAATGACTTGCCTAACCATTCCAAAAAGATCCCTCTTCTTAAAGACTCATCTAGCCCTTTATATAGGGTAATACATAGTGGATGACAGCTAAGCTACCCTTTATTTTCGGGAATGTCTCGCGAAGTGTCGCAGATGCACAAACATTCGCCCTCGCGACACTTCTTAACCCTCGCCAGGTCTCTCGTCTTCTTTATGTTTTGTCGGTCGTTATTCATTGCGTCGTTTATTTTAGCTCCTGCGACTGCCTCGCGACAGCGTCATTTATTAATCCCGCGAGTCTTGTACGTTGCGATATTATGATCCTACAACAATCACTTACACGACCCCACTACTCCATCACTCAACTTCCTCCACTTCCTACGAGATGAAGATTGCCCTCAAATGACTTGTATAAATAGGTTCTTCAACATATCTTCAAACAACAGAAAAAAAACCAAGTTGTTGTTAACACCGTATCCAGAAACACCAAGAACTGATAGCTTACATTGTGCAAGCCCGGTTCAACATTCTGATACAAGTCATAAACACCAACACCTTCGCAATCTCAAACACCTTCTCCGCTTCCCTCCCTAAGATCAACCCTTCTCCTTCACCTTGTGACCGAATTGAATCTGGAACGGCCATTTCTTGGTTTAGGCTAGAGTCTTACAGATTGATTTCTCGAACCTAAAAGCATTCCCGTGAAATGCATTTGTTTAGGGTTTGAATTATTTTGTCATCAACACACCCCAAATTACCCAAAACCAATGAGAATCGACTTTTACCCATAAACAAGTTTTGATCACTAACATTGACAAACATGCTTGAGATAGCAACGCATGCGAGTTCGACCAAGCAATGCTCTAACAATCTCCCCCTTTGTCAATTTTAGTGGCAAAACTATTAATACATATGGAATACAAAAAATAAATAAATTAACTTTTGTAGCTCCTATTCCACATGTCTAATCTTCAACATTACTCGAAATCTTCGTCACTTCCAAGTACTCCAATGATCGCAAAGGTTGTAAGTTTAGTATCATCGTTGTTGAAAATCCGTAGCTATAACAATAAGAAAACAAGAGTTCTCAATCATTGTTATACAGTGTCATAGTATCATTACACAGCGTCAAAGTTCAATTGTATCACAACTTCAACAACAATACTATGGTGATATGTATCACTCCCCCTTAGTCAATACTCCATCTCACATGGAAACCACTCCCCCTTACATAATGATCCGAAAACCATATGTATTTGTAGTGTGAACTACATATTAATTCTCCCCCTTTTTGTCAATAAAATTGGCAAAGGTACAAGAACGGGATCCTAATGAAATTTACGAAAGAGACGTTTCATGACCAAAAGAAATAACCACACATCATCTTATTTAGATGCAATCATAAAGCCGAAGCTAAATGCATCCATCAAGGAGTTTTAAAGATACAAGATAACCCCTATAATATTCCACACGTGCACTCCCCACAAAGATATGGCAATTAAGCACAAGTTCAAAAAGAACTCTCCCCCATAATATGTCATTCCCGAAAGAACAAAACGAGCGACCTTAATTTCGAAAGAAAAGAAGGATTTCTTTTGTCACGACACATAAAGAACTCTGACAGAAAATCAATCCTAAACCAAATACAGAATTGAAGTAACACTTCACGGGTTTCAAACTCAATTGCCCATGGATCGAGATAAGCACGGGGGCAAGAGTTATAGAAACAATTAATGAACCAAGATAACACCAATAGACTGCCATAAGTGTTGAAAAGTAGCAGTGTCTAATGGTTTGGTGAGAATATCAACCAGTTGTTGCTCGGAAGGCACAAAGTCCATACTTATGATACCATTTTCATAAAGATCTCGAATAAAATGGTACCTTATATCAATGTGCTTTGTTCTAGAGTGCTCAACGGGATTCTCGATGTCACGAATCGCACTAGAGTTATTACAAAAAGATCTTCATTATTCCAATTATCAATTCCATAATCAGCTAGCATTTGTTTCATCCATAGGATTTGTGTGCAACATGAGCCAGCAGCAATATATTCTGCTTCACATGTAGACAGGGATTTTGAATTCTGTTTCTTGCTATGCCAATCCGCAAGATTCAGTCCTACATAGTAGTGTAGTAGCAGGATTTCCCACACTACACCCCTTACTCGATTTTGCTTAATTAATCCATTAGAAGATGTAAGATCAAGAACATTTATTGATTGAATTCATAAAGTGTTTACACAGGAAAATAGAATTACCCTTAGAAGTTAAAGTGCTCTTAAACTTTCTCTCTCCTAATGACTTGCCTAACAATTCTCAAAAAAGGTCCCCCTGTACAGACTCATTTAGCCCTTTATATAGGGTAATACATAGTGGATGACAGGCTAAGCTACCCTTTATTTTCGGGAATGTCTCGCGAAGTGTCGCAGTGTACA